>VYZT01016496.1:37524-140897 GCA_013400735.1 Pomatostomus ruficeps
TTTTTTTTTTTTTTAAGCCACAGGCCTGGAATTAGAAATGTTAAAAAGAATTTTTAGTTTAGCAGAAATTATCTGAACAGATATGCCCCTGAACAGATTTATGCTGACATAAATAGATCTTATTTTCGTGTTTGGAGAATGGCTCTTGCCAGTAAGAGATGGCAGCAGGAGGGACTAAAAATGTCTTTCAGCATTGCAGCAGTTAATGGGTGCCCCCAAAGCCGTGTTTCCCTGGGCTGAGACTGAGCTGAAGGCTGGCAAGGCTGAGGGCTGGAATCCTGATTTCTCTGGGTGGAGTGAAAACAGCATCAGCTAATTTGCTTTGGCTTGAACTAGAATATTGCACTGGTTTAAGATTTATTCCAAATTTTTGCCTGCAATCATAAAAAAGATCTGATTAAATTTGCATCTTGGGTCTGTGAGCCCTACTTGTATTTAAATCCATCAGCCTGATGATAAAAAATCCCCATAACACTTTCTCTCTAAACCCAAGCTTTTAATTCTCATTAGCAATGACATAGACTTCTTTGGTGTTGAAGATGGCTGAGTAAGACCTCAGCTACATAAGGCATGCATAGCAGAGCACATAAGCAATGACTACTGCCCTTAGCTTTGGCTGGGTGTGTCCAAATTGTAGCTTGATGTTTTTAAGATCTCCATTATCCCTTGGAATTATTGTATAAAGATTGTATTTTGTTTGCTGCACTAAAGCTGAACATTTGCCACAGTTAAGCCCAAACTTTGATTTTAGTAACATAATATGAGAGCCATCCATCTGTGGCATCTTAATTTCACCAGTATATTTTTGAAGATCTAACTACATTTTCTGCTGTTTCAACAAATGTTCTTGCAGTGTGTGTTAGAAACTTCTACTGTTATTTCATAATGTTTTGTCTTTGCAGCCTGTAATTCTCCATGATTCCATGGTGGGTAAACCATGGTGGGAGAAGGATGGCATTTACCTGCATGAAAGCACAGATTTCTGGAGCACAGTGTTTTGGCTAATATTGCCATCCATAATTAGAAGCAGGTTTGTTTCATGTTGCCTAGGACAGCTGTGGTAACTTGGAATTCTCTACAAGCCAACAACGGCATTGCTGAGGAAAAGGCAATATGCTTTGAACAGTGAAGCTGGGCAGTGGGCTGAAGCTCTTGGAACTTCTGCTGCCTGCCTGAGAGATTGCAGAGGGGTACTTCTTTTTTGGCAGCTCAGCTGATGGATGGTACCTCTTGAGTAGGCACTGACACAGCCTTCTTTCAATGCCTTAACACTGAGTGGTTTGGGTTTTTTTGGAGTGGGGTTTAATTTCTCAGTGCTGCTCATCTTCCATAACCAATTCTCAGTAAAACCTAGTCTATATCTAGGTTTGCATAGGTGTTAAGAGTAATTTTTCACTTGGACTGAAGCCTTTTCTCATTACATTTCTTCAGTCTTTGCTGTTAAGTGTCCTCATGTCAGTGACTTTATTGTGGACTGCGGGAAGAGAATGAAGATAACCAAATCTTTTCAATACAGCTTCCTTTTTTGAAACAGAATTGAGATTTTAAATAATGCTGGAGATAGTTTTGTCAAGCATTGTTGCAGACTTAGCTTGCTGTTTTGTATTTCTTTCAGTAGCCAACAGCCATTAAATTCTTCATATGATGATTTCAGGAATAAGTATTGAGGCGAACTCCCCAAGGTGAGAGGAAGTCATTGGGTGGGAAATAGTGGAAAGCTGTGCTGTTGCTAAAGGGGTACTTTTATTTTAGTGTCAACCAGTGTGACATAGCTTTCAAGTTCATGTAGCACTTTGTGCAGTGGAGTTTGCATGGAATTGTTTTAAGTCTATGTTTGAGAAATTAATTTTCCCCTGTTGGTACAAATCATAGTTGGTTCATGTCAGTGCTCTGCTGGGAGTGGCTTGAATATATTAAACAACACTAAAGTCTTTCCAGCCCTTTTCCCAGGCTCAACAACTTGTTTTACAGTACAGTGAATTCTGGGTCAGAAGTCTCATCCATTGCTGGAATATCTGGACTTTGGCTTCTTAAAGTGCAGGTTCCAGGTCTTCTCAGATCTTTCTATATTGACTGTGTCTCTGAATGTGTCCATCAGCCTAGGGGCTTAGGATGGTTTTTAACTGTCCACAGACTCTCTCTAGGTTGAACTTGCTGTTGTACTCTTCAAGTGTGCAGATGGTCCAGACTTGTGTATTCCTTCATCTGGAGAAAAGGACCTTCCCTGGGTTAGGGGACTTCATTTCCCTTGCAGCCTCTTCATTAACTAGCTCTCCAAGACCCTTTCCTCATTTCCACTACGGGTGAGATTTTACAAGTACTTAATGAGCTGAAAGAACAGAGATGCATTTCCTAAAGACATCCACAGCCTCTGTGACTATTTATGTATTTATGGGTCTGGAATTATGTGAAGAATTAGTCCCCATTAGGCTCAGTGCAACTCTCACTGAGAATTGCTAGACTTCTTGTGGGTGGTGGGATCCCACCTAACAGTGAACATTGCAGGTGATGAACACCCTCAACAGCTGTTAAAAGTGAGAGGACGTGGGGTACCCAGAGCCTGGTCAGACCAACCTGTAGGAGAGGATTTCCCAATTTCCTGGCCATTAACAGAACCACTGAGCAACAGTCCTGCTGGCCAATGGAGTGGCCAGCTAAGAGCAGGGTCAGAAGACGCACAGATTGTTGTAGTACTGTGGAAGGTCATTTTCTGGAATTAAATACAGTAATATTCTGCTTTTTTATAGGCTTTGTTAAACAATTGCTTTGGTGCTGAAAAATAGCAAGACTAGTGAACTGTTTAATGAGGGACATTAGTGTCCACTGCCATGGAACTAGCTAATTTCTTGTTTAATCTGACATGATATTTAGCTGCTATGAAGTATTGGCTGTGCAGGTTAAAGCAGAACTACTCACGTGTTACAGGTTAATGAATGGCCAGGACTTTGACTTGACTAATCTGGGGTGGAAGGTCTGGTGAGCTCCAAGAAAAGAGATCATGGATTTTAATCAGGTGGTCTTCCACTTAAAAAAAAAAATTAAAATCTTACTGTTTTAATCTCTGGCAGCATTTTGTTGGACATTTATTCAAAAAGGCCATTGAAATAACTGAACTGAAAAATACCATGGTGAGCATAAAAGATTTTGGTTAGATTAGAAACGAAACACAATCTCTTTTTCTCAATGAAATGATCCTTTCCCATTGCCAGCTGTACACAGGCTTGAATGAAACATTTCTTTTGTGACTATTTTTTCTCTTTCTTAAAAACAATTCCCTTGAGTTCACTTTTGAAGCAAGGTACCGCTCTAAACTGAAAGTCCAGCTCCTTATTTGTGAGACCCTGGTACAAAATGTCTCAGCCTTTCTGAAAATCAGTTTTTTGCCCTGCCACCTCTTAATCCTTTCTTCCCTCCCACTTACTTTTGACTGAAACTACTTTGTTCAAATTCACTCCTTTGCTCAGATGTTTAGATCACCTTGAAACTGCATTTTTAGAGAGTAAACAAAGACATTTCACTCCCTCCTACCATGCTCATACTGATGCTCTTCAGCATGTGGTTACAGCTCTTACTCCCCTATAGATATTGATGTTGCTGAGAGTTTGGTGGGGAAGTGAAAACTGGCTGTCTTGTTGATGAAATCTCTATTGGCACTTAAAAATTCCCAACCAAACAGGGGCTTTAACTGACAGAGAAGGGAAAAAATCAGTGTTTTTCAGCTTCTGGCACTGCATTACAAACAATGGAGAGTGTGCATGGGGATCACTGCCTGTTTGGCAGCTGAAAGGGTTTCTTTAACTCAATGAGGGACTGAAGAAACTTGCTCCAAATTGGTCTTGTTTGTGTTGAGTGAGGCAGTTCTAGTTACGTCTGAATATATGGTCACATTAGCAGCTGTGTGAATTATGCTTCTGTGAGAAAGACGGACCTCTTGCATTTTCAGCATGTTCACATCGGTTATCAGTCAGTTACCCATCATGTGCTGAATATCTTTACCTAGATGGTATGTGGTTACCTCATGTAAGAGCAATGAGGTCACTGTCTATGCAATGGCATGGTGCCTTCTGCATAGTTAAGTTTCTTTAATATTAAAAATATGACATTTAAATAATTTCTCTGGAGTTTGCCAGTTGATTTGAAATTTTTGGAACCATGCTGGCAGGGAATAACTCTAGAGTCTTTCCTTAATCTTTCTAGAAAGTTAGTCCAGAGATTAGTAATACTGTATCCTTTTCCCCTTTCCTTTCCCCAAATTAATCAGTTTACCCAGTTTCCAAGTGTCAGTTGCATTTATGAGATGTCTGTTCTGTGACTTGTGGGTGAAATCACCTCTGAAGTTCTCCCCACAGTCCTTGATGCTTGAGGAGTACCACAGTGGTGCAGTGGGGCTGTCTGGATGCGCTCTGAGCTGACTGGGTGAACATGGGCTGTTTTTAGGGAACAGGTGTCCATGCCATGACACATCACCTTTGTCACGCTCTCCCGCATAATCCCAGCGGAGAAGCCCCTGTTGGAGTGCTCTGGGGAAATGATGTGTCCCATCCACTGCCGCCACCCGCTCAGGTTAGATACCCTTTGTCAGGCCAGTGGGATAACACTGGAATCTTTTCAAAGGTTCCCTTGATATCCTGGGCAGCGCTGGGCATTGCTGGGCATCCCTGCAGGTGTGTTGCCATCTGTGGCTGTGTTAGCAGGCTAGTTTAACACCAGAAGTACTGGGGAAGGACCAGGTATTTGGACAGCAGTTGTGGGTTAGAGCAGGTAGCAGAGTCCTTGTTCATGTTAAAAGGAAGGGAGGAGGGGCAGCGCTGATATCTTGTTTTATGGGGGGGGGGGGGGTTAACAAAGGCAGTGTGCTCACAGAAGGCTATTCAGGCTGCCATTTCCCTATCATTTTAAATACCACCCCACTCCTCTCATTATAGCTGGGGATTTTGGCTCTCCCAGGGGGGAGGAGATGTTCTAAATGGGCTGCCAGGGAGGTGGATTTAATGCACTTGGAAGAGCTGGCTTCACCAAGTTAAAAAGCAAAACAAAACCCAATCCTCCATTCCTATTTTTAGTGTTTATGACCAAGTATTTTTGCTTGGTTGCTCATTTTGAAAGGGTTTAGTGAGCCTGCCAGTTGATTGAAAGCTCTGTGGTGTGTGAGCTGGCCTGGCTGGGGAGCCTGCAGTGCATAGCGACGAGGTCGGAGCTGTGCCGGAGGTTTTTTTCCACTGCAGTTTGTTGAAGGGTAACGAAAACGTCCCCGGGGCAAAGGGGATGTTGGCTTTCCAGGTTGTGGTGATTCATCTTGCCTGGATAAGCAGTCTCTCTCCCACTCCTACATTTTCATCTCCATCTACCTCACCCCTACTTCACTGTGCAACCAAATGCAAAGCCAGCCCCTCTCCTCACGGGGGGGTTTTGCTGGGGGTCTCCGGCAGCAGCCCCGGTGAGCTGCACTGCCTGGGCAGCATTAGCATTCAGTGCCTGTCCTCCTGGCCAGTTCACGTTCTATAAATGGGTTTATTCTCGTTATTAGGAGCTATGTCCCCGGCATATGGAGTCTGTGCGGTGCCTGCAGGCAGGTTTCCTTCCTGTTGGTGTTGGTAAGCAGCCCAAGTGCCTCCTGGCAATTAGCAGATCGTTACCCATAATGCAGCACGCAGCAATGCAGCCTGGTGGTTGTTTTGGAGGTCACTCTGACCTAATTCACCCCCAGGAATTGTACTGCGCTGGCATGGCTTGCCAGTGCATTAACAAGCTGATGCTTCAGTACAAGGTTATTTGAGTGCTTCCACATTATTTTTCTTAGGCAAGAAACAGCCATTTTGTCTAGCGGCCAACAGTGGTTAATAGGGGCCAGTCTGGAAGAAGAGGGAGCCGAGTGCTGTCTGGTTTTGAGATGAGACATCGGGGCATGTGGCATCTCCTTTGGGTTTAAGACCGGGCACTGTGATCCCCCAAGTTGCAAATGCACAGGGCTGTTTGCTGCCTCATTTCTGCGTTGTCACAGCATCTGTGCAATGGAAAGAGCAGCGTGTGTCAGGTGTGCCAGAGTCCCCACTGCTCGGTTTCAGAGGAGAAGGCAGAGGGATGGGCCTGTGCCCCAGATCTGCCCCCGCCCAAGCCCCTGGGACATATGAAATGGAGGTGCAGATTTCAGCCTGTCCCAGGCAGTTTTGGAAGGGCATATGTGCCTGGCCAGAGGGGGACACCCACACAGTAGCAGAAACCCTGGCAGGGCTCATTCTCTCTCTGGCAAACCTGAACACAGAGCAGAGGGCCTGGCTGCAGCATCACCAGCACAAATCAGGGTGTTCTCCCAGGACACTGATTTGTGTGTGCTGAGGTTTTTAGAGACTTTTAAAATCTGTAATTTATTTATTTTCATTTCTCCCTGCTCAGATACGTATGGCTGGATTGTGCATGCTGAGGAAGGGCCCTACTCAGGGAGAGGCACATGCAAACCTATTGCAGTAAAACTGTTTTAAAACATTTCTCAAGTAGTCTTCCTATAAGATGTGGGGCATCTACTACCACGGGCATGTGATTTGACTGACAAACCATTAGGAAGCCCAGAATAACTCACTCCTGGCTTGTCCCCTTGCATGCTCCAGAGGTCACCCCTGAATCCCACCCAGTTCCTCCTGCCATCCTGTGCCAGACCGAGTTACACTGCCTTGTGCACAGCTGATCTCGCTGGGTGTATGCACAGACCCTTCATTTTGTTTATGCACATGAGCAGCCTGAGCCAAGCTTTGCTCTTCATATACTGTCTGTAACCTAGGCTCTTTATCCCAGCTGATGCTCTTGATCCTTAAAAAGGTTTCAGAGGAAATTATGCAGCATTGTAGAGTCAAAGCTGGGAGTGAGTAGAGCTGGTGGGTGGACTTTCCTCAGGCAGTGAAATTTTCTGGAGAGTGCCTGGAGATGAGGGGTGTTTTGGCAGGAGCTTACTCCTTTGCTCCCTGTGCCCTTTGGTGTTTGCATGGCTAAAGGAACAGCAGGGCAGTGCAGGAGAGTGAGCTGCAAGTGCCACCATCATCATTTTATGGCTTCCCCAAGATCCCTGGCGTTAGTTGCTTTCAAACACAGGTCTGTCCTGCTCTCTGTTCCCATTAACTCCAATTACACCTGCCAAACTGCAGCTGGGACTGAACCACTACCTTTTGAAAAGGGATTTTATCTGTCCCTTGGGTGAACAATTAAAGTGGGCTCTCTTGTACCTGTGCCAAATATTTGAGCAATTGCATGTAATTTATATAACTTCTTCAACTGGAACTGGCAGTACTGAGAAGCAAACCACCACCTCCGGAGTGCAGCTGGCCACCAGTCCTGGTGCTAATGCAGCAGAGTGCCCCTTCTCTTTTTATGGGCTCAGTTTAAGCTCTGTCCATGCTGGCCAGAACAACTATAGGGCCAGAAAATGAAATTATAGGAACTATAAGCTCTTCTACAGCTGAGTGGTTTTCCATCAATTATTAAAGGCATTAATTCTTCCACAATTACTGGCACGTTGTAGTGTATTAGAATAGAGGAGAATTGGTCTCTGACCAAATCAGACTGACCAGACCATTCAGTGAAACCACTGAGTCCTTTCGGACTCACTTCTTTAGCAGAGTTGGCAGTGCTGGAACACAGTGGGAGAAACAGCTAGGTTTTCTCACTTCAGTCAGGACACAGAAATTCATAGTGGTGATATTTCCTCTCCTCTTCTGTCTGATAATAATAAACCCCAATGTGGTGCCTAACAGTGAGACTTTCCTTTTGTTGTTTGTATGTTTTTCTTAAGAAGCTGCATTCAGCAGGCCCCCGGGCTGAAGGGGGTGAGACAAGAGCTCTTCACCTGCAGCCTCCAACATCTACCCCTGTCCTGCCTGTCAGGAAAGCTGTTGAATTTCTCTGTAATGAAATACTCTTGCTTCTCCATGTCACAGAGGTAGTGTGACGGGTGGTGCCTTGGATCCTCACCCCACACGCAGTTTTGAAGGCTTCTGTTCATGAGTACCTCCATTTGAGTAGACTTATGTCTCTCCACTGTAACATTTTCATACTGCAAATGGGAAGGGCCAGGAAAATGCCAAGAGCTCCCTAGCCTCATCCCTTAGGAATGTTTGGTCTTTTTCAGAGATTTGTAGCTTCTTGAGCCCTGGGACTCTGGCAGAGCCAAGCCCTTTGGTGTGCTTGGATAGTTTGAGTTTTTAATCCATCTGTTGTTGACAGTGCATATCTGTAAGCATGCCTTCTTAGACAGACAAATGAGGGGTAAATTTTTAAATCATAACCATAAAATCCTATCACTTATTAGAATGACAAGTTTCCCTTCTTTTGTACAGATAATGGTAATAATTCTGTCTAATGATGGCAGTGGCCACAACAATCCTTATTCAATCTTAGCAGGAAGAAATGATGCATTTTCTTTGCATGTAAAACTTCCGTTATTTGGATGGGGCTCCTGTGACATTGGTCATTATAACTGTAATATGTATTTATAGTCGTTTAAAGACCTGAAAGTTTATGGAATGAATTCTGATGCAATATAGCCAGGAGGCATGTGAGTTTTCATCATACTATTGATTAAAAAGCCGACCACTACACTGTGAAGATAATGGAAAGAACTGGAAACTGGGTAAAAATTCTTTTTACTCCATATAAATAATTTCACATTTGTTTTAAAAAAAGAGTATTTGCTTATTCTTTTCCCTCAAGATAATCTCTTCCTTTGTTTGAAAAAGGTTATTGATTGGATTGTTAACTTAAATAGTCTGTAGCGGGTGTGACAGAGCACATGGCTGCAATTAATCTTGCAATGCAGAATCCATTATTGAAAAAGCACTAATGAGCCATTCTAAGGCCTTCACTGGTCACAGAGTGCCTGGAAACAGCAGATTGCTCCTGCCCTATAATGTCAGTTTTGGTCTTTAGTGTTATACAGCCAGTGTAAGCAGAAGAGATTTTTAGATTTTTTAAGGGTATTTATGTAAAAATTATCTTTCCCACCAGCCTGCAATTGTACCAGATGCAGGATACAAGAAATGGTCTCTGAATGTGCTCACCTCCCCACTCCTCTGACCAGATGTCTGGTGGACACAGTGTACAGTTAAAGCCAGTGGCATGTGAAACACTGATGTCACTATAAAATACGGTCTCAGCCTCGGAGTTCAAATCCAGAGGACAGTTTTGACAAAGATGAGGGAGCTTTCAAACCTGATCCACACTTTAAAATATTGTTTCAAGACAAAGGGATGAGCAGTTGGAAACCTCACTGCAAGTTTTATTGTCTCTGTCTGTTGTTTATAGCTATTGCAGCATAGCAAAAGTTTAGGTAGAGAATAGTTATGGTAGATTAGAAACCATCAGTGTTAACATATTGCCTTCTCCTTCAACAGAACTGCTCCCAGGGTGTATTTTAGAGGTCTGTCTATTGACTTCGATGACACCATAAATATGTGTTACTTCCTCCCCCTATTAGATCTGCAGAGCTGATACAGACTTGTGAGAGTGATCCAGGCTTTCCCAGGGTGGAGCCACTACCTGAATTATTAACTGAGTTTCAGCTGCAGACTCTGCTGCACACCTTAGCCACAGCAAATGCTGTTCATCACACAATTAGGTGAAATAAGACTGTTTCTTCATCTTAAACATATAGCAAGAGGACTCTCAGCTCTCTGGCTTGTGTGCTACCGCAGTGTCCATAACTTGAATCACATTTTGGACTGCTCTTTGTGTAAAAAAAATTGTGGCCTGAATTAACCTTTTTTTTTTTTTTAGAAAAAATAAGGGAATTTGAATCTACCTGTAGTAGCTTTCCAGATGCAGCTACAGGGCTTTGTGTTCAGGTATTCTGACACAGAAGGAATGCTAAGAAGTTCTGTGATATGGAACAGGGATGGTGTTCACTAACACTGCCTCAGGAAGTCTTGGATGTGTGACTTTTCCCATAGCATGTAAAACACTAGGTTTTGAACAAAAGTAGCAGGAAAAGAAAGAGATTATGAAGAAGGAGAAAGCAGGGAGGGAAGGAAAAAGAATTTTAATATTTTGAGTATCTAGTGGCATGCTTGTCATACACTACGGTACCTCACATGCTGATAGCATAAGTAAAAATAGTCTTTCCAATGACATTAAGTTGGGGTCATAGTACCACAAGAAATGTTGCTTAATGTGAAAACGCATCTGACTTAGAGGCTGAAGAAAGACATTCTTTTTGCCTTACACATGGCATAAGCCCTGGGCTAACAGAGAGCAACCTGCAGCTATGCAGACTCTACTCTTGTAGTCACAGTACTTGGGGAGAGAGCCTAATGGAGTGAATAAATTGGTATGTTTTGCAAAATATTTCTGCATTGCTACTAAAAAGAAACCACTGCGGCCCTCACTCTACTACTAATATTTTCTAAGGAATCTTCAGCCCGCAAGAGACCGTTTCTTTTAGGCTTGTAGTAGGTGTGGTTCTTGAGAAGTGCTCTGCAATATAGGATGTATCACCTCAAGGATGAGGCACCACTGATGCAAGGTGCAGCACAGGAGACCTGTAGAGGAGATTTTGAGGCAAATGAGGAACAGAACAGTCAAGACTGATAACTGGAACAGAGCAGGAACAGCTGTTAAGGGACGGAGATAAAGTAGTGAACAGGATCTGACCTTCATGTAGTGTTAGAAAGGGAGGGCCTTCAGCTGGAGTCTCTGCAATGAGCAGTGTGTGTACGCAGGCAAGTGAGCACGTGAAGATGTGCATGCATTTAGCTGGGATTTATTTCTGTAAGTTTGATTCCATTCTTTGTATTTCTTCTCAAATGTGACTGAAGTTATTTAACTCTCTGATTAATTCACCTCCCTGTATGAGTTTTTTTCTGTGATATATTCCAGCACTGTACAACATTTTCGGAAGCAACTCTCTGCTGTTGGGATGAATTCCCCCCTGATGTGCAGTGTGGCACATTTGTTCTATTTACTGATGTAGGAATAAGGTTTGCATTCACTGTAAATCAGATCTGGAGGAACATTTCAGTGTCATGTCAGGTTCTGCTAGTTTGGTAGCATCAGAAAGTATATGTGGTCCTCTCAGCAAGAAAAGGTATCTTGTCACATCTCTTTTTGCATAGTTGCAGTTTCAAGGTCCCCAGAACTTTAGTTGGTCCACTGTAAATCTCAGTAGAATCTGTCACTTGTTTTGTGATGACATTTCAAGGGCTCCAAAACCCAGTGATCGTCGTAGCCCATCTTAGCTCATCAGTATTGTCAAGATGTTTCTTTATTCAAAGGCTTAAGAGTGATATGAGCAATTTCATTGATCCCTCCTCCTCTAAATATCTCCTTTATTTTCTATTAATTATGCATACACATTTCTTTGCTGACCAGGCTTAGTTGTGGTATCACAATCATGCAAATATAACTGGAGAACAAAAATTCTTATTATAGCATTTGGTGGTATCATGGACACATAAAGGAAATATATTTCCTACAGCATTATTTCCTTATCCAGCAATTCCCAGCAACTGTTTGCTTTACTAGATGGAAAATACAGAAACTTTTTGTAGGGTGGTGATAGACAATATGATGACACAGCAAAAAATTGCTGATAGGTCTGGTAATGAAGATGGCACATCTGTGCCCCCCTCTACCATAGACATGCCGTTTTTTCTTATTGGAGAAACAGCCTTTCTTTCTCCACTCTTAAAAAGGCACTTAGGCTGGTAGAAGTGGAAAAGATTTTTTCCAATCCATTGGCTGTAGTCTAAGAACAGCAGATCACACAGAGGTGAAAAACCCTACGCAACTTATAGTGCCAGTTTCTAGAAGTAGCAGGCGGCAGTGCTGGATGTACATACCTGTGTTCCTAGTTTTCCTGCACATGAGCAGCTGACTCTCCCTGCCCTGACTATGCACAGTGTTAATGCTTACATGTATCAGAGAGGGATTCTAAATACGGGACTTTCCAAGACAGCAGGCAGGAGCTTATGGCAGGTGACTTAGATAACGTCTCAGCCTGTTAGGAGTGGTTTGGGAGTACAGCACTTTTATTTCAGCGGTGTGTTTGTCTTATTTTGTTTTGCAGAAGGAACACTGATCCTACCTTTGGTTTGTTTGTTTGTTTGTTTGTATTTTCCCCTCCAGAAATCCCATTGCTGACCCTGCTACTGTGATACTGCTGTTTTGCAAAGCTGAAGTCGACACGCATGTAGGGGCGGGGGTTGTAACTCTGGCAATTTGTCCTTCCCGATTAGATGTGACTGTTCTGCTAGCTTTTCCTTCTTTATTCCTTTCATTTAGTTCATTGTGGGAGTTGGCTTGGGGTTTTTTTTTCCTTTCGGTTTCTTGTTTTGATCCTGGAAGGTTAGCTGTGCAATTTGGTTTCTTCTGTGCCAACCAACTTTAGTGGCAGAGCTCTTAAAAAATTTAAAAGCTACATCCTTCCATCCTGTCTTGCGTCTTCTCTGTACGCTACTGCTTCCATTTAAGCAAAGTTTACAGAATTGCTCCACCCATTTGGACATCAGGAAGGGAAGCTGTGAAATGGAGAATAACCTCATTTCCACCAGGTCCTTCGTTCCGGTCGAAACAACGCTAATTGAAACTGTAGTCCAATTTCTATTAAGACGGATGGTCTCTCTCTGAAATTGGGTTTGTTTCTGATTTCATCCTTTTTCTTGTTTTCTTTAAAAAAGAAATAAATCCCCACAAAAACCAACTCAAAGCCAAACAATTTTTAAGAGCTCTGAATAAAACTGCTTTGCCAATGGGGAATGGGTGGAGATGACTCTGATTTTCTCTTGTGCCCGGCAGCGAAAGGGTTAATGCCTGCTTTCCTCCTTGGTATCTGTTAGTTGCAGCCCATGTTGTGATCAGTCCATGTCCATGTGTGTTTTGTTCCCAAATTTAACACCGGTTAATTAACAAGCAGTAAGTGAGCCTTAACATATAACAGTGACCATTGTTTCCAATCTTCTTCAGGACACCCGACCTGCCTGCAGTTCACCACAAACATGACTGAGGCTGTTAAAACCTATCAGTGGCAATGCATTGAGTGCAAATCCTGCAGCCTTTGTGGGACCTCAGAGAACGATGTGAGTCCATTTACCTTTTTGTGCAAATAAGCATCACTGCAAGCTGCTGCCATGCCCACCCTTGAGAAGCATGTGGCAATGGTGTGGGTCGTTGTTTTACTGCTGCTTCCATGCATCTCCAAGGAAGAGCCACCCCTGACAGCAGAGATGGGCTTTTCCCCAGTGTTCCCATTCAGCCACTGGTCTCTGCTGAAATTACTACGGGTATCCCACTTAAGATGCTGATACTTGTGGTTTGTGTACTTATTCCATAGAAATTAGCTGGAGGCCATGAATTCTTGTTGCAGGGAGCTGCAAGAGAGTAGTATTTTCAGTACGATAGTCAGAAGTAGATTTGAATACATGATAACCCAAGAGAGGCAAGTATGTTTCTTCTGTCGCTGATTTTTTTTACTTTCTTGGCCTGATTTTTTAAACTTAATTACAAGACTTGGGAAACATGAAACCATTTGAACTGGGATGGCTAGGCCTCACCTAATCACCTACTCCACTGGTTTCCAGAGCCTGCAGCTGAACACTGTTCTCCCTGTGGGGTTTGCAGTTAAAATCTGATGCTAAGGGTCCTTGGTGGCCCATGAGAAACTTGGAGAATTGACAGTGGCTGGAGAACTTTGGAGGTGATTAGCTGACACTATATTCCCCACAGCAGAATAAATTTGAAGCCTGAGATTATTTTTTTTTTTTTGCTTTAGCATAAAAAAAAATCTGAAATCAGGGAGCTGTTCTGCCTTAGGAATCACAGGATACTTCAGAGCAGCTTTTTTCACCCCAAATATATGAAAGAGTGGCAGACCACATGGTGGGGTCATGTAATTTCCATTTGTTTCACAAAAATTTACTTAACTGAGTTTTGGAAAACTGTGTAAGTCAAAGGTTTCCTCTGAAGGAATGAGATCAGCACATGATAACACTGGAGCCCAGCAAAGCCTGTCCTCTTCTCTCAGTACAGCATATTCCCGGCATAACAGCTTTTACTCCTGTATCTCGAGGCCATCTTGGAAAGAAAGTCCTCCACTTCTCATAGTGATTTTCTAGTTAGAAACTGAGCTGCCTTTGTGCTGGGAGAGGCTTTCTGCAGCCTCTCAGGAATATGGTGGTTGATCATGGATGAACAAATATGATGCTTGTAGCCTTTACATTCCCAGTAGTCTTTCAGTCTCTGTTGTTGCAGCTCTGTGTTTCCAGCTGAGCATTGCTGGTTACCCTGCTTATGTTTTCATCTTGGAAAGACTAATTTATATAATTTTTTCTCTTCTCCTGTCCTTCTCTCCCTTTCTCCCTACTGTCTCTCCAACAACCCTGCCTCAGGACCAGCTGCTCTTCTGTGATGACTGTGACCGTGGCTATCACATGTATTGCTTGAATCCACCAGTCTTTGAGCCCCCAGAAGGTAACATATGACTGAAGTCTGCTTTGAAAATCACAATAAAGTATTTGTGGAGAAAGCAAGAATTTCAGAAAGGTGTTTTGAAACATGCAGGTTAATGAAGAAGTAGCAAAGCAAAGGGAGGTAGCACTGGAAAGAAACAAAATTAACAGATGTGAAGGTCTAGTGTGATCTGTGCTATCCTATTCAATCTTGCCTGGTCTCCTCCTCTTCCAGGACATGGCTGTTTTGTGGGTCATGGGTACCTTTGGGTGTCCCACATGTCACTGGTCACCTCAATTTAGTCATCTGAATTGAGGTCCTGTGAACTGTGACTTTGGACTTCTTAGGACATCAAAGTCCCAGAGAGAAAGCTCCAGACAGGGAGGTCCTCTCTGGAACATCTGAGAGCCTGTTGTCAGGAGACTGGATTAAGAGGAATTACCTTCCTTGCTCTATGATATGTTTCTGTCTTGGCAAGGTGAGGGTTTTGTGGTCAGTATTACATTTGGTATGTAGTTACGACCTCTGCAGGGGGTTCAATCTGACTATACTACGACTGGTTGTAGTTTGTCACTTGGCTGTGGAGCAGAGGAACCAGTCTCTTACCGTTATAGGTTCTCTGGCTAAAATCCTCAGAGAGCAGTAGAATTGGAGAAGGAGACTTGTGAGTGCGAGTGACTGCAGTTTACAAGAGGGGCAAGACAAGAATAATTACAAATCAATCATGCAATCAGGAGCTAATGTTTGTAACTTTGGTAAAGAGGAAGCTAAATTGGAAGGGGGAAGTTTTGAAATGCAGCTAATAATTAGCTAAAGGTTTCTGTTCCACTGGGAACTGGTATATTGAAAGTGTGAAAATATAAAACACCTCATTGCAATGCACACCCCAGCAGCATTGTAGCTCATGTAGAAAGCCTATGGACATAGAAGCATTGGCAGCAGAGGCTGCTTCAGAAAAGTACAGGCAATTCCAATATTGGGAATATCTGATATCCTATTCAAGCCAATCTTGACATAATCTCTGACTGCCTGGATCTTATGTCATTCCTATAAGAAGGATTTCTCCATTTGCAGGGAGCTGGAGTTGTCATTTGTGCCAGGAGCTGCTCAGAGAGAGAGCATCAGCTTTTGGCTACCAGGCCTGAGGAGCTCCAGCAGTCAAGAAACACCTTGCTCCTGGTGTTGCCATACCAGCACACAATTCCTATCCAGAACACAAAGACACCACCCACATCAAAATGAACGGACACTCAAATACAGGAAGAGGTATCTGTGGTGTTCACTGTCACTAATGCCATACCTCCTGAGCTCTACTAGGACTGTACTTTCCCAGTGCTCCAGATGAAACCTCTTCATTGCTATGCATGGTTGCTGCTTGCCATTAAGAGGCTCACATGCATTATGGAAGGGGGAGGGCTGTTATACTGACATGGAGAAGTCAATTTTGTGTGGCCTTGTGCTTTCTGTTCAGTCTTTTTTTTTTTTAATGAAAAAGTAGTAGGATATTTCCCAAGGAATTATTGGTGAGTACTTCAGCTGGGAGCAGCACCAGGTGTTTCTCTTCACAGGCTTGACTGGAAATCTCTTTACTGCAACCACTCTGTATATGAATGGGTGCTTAAGAGGGGTGCTCTGACAGTTCATTTAGTTCAATACTTCCCAGTTCACGAACAGCACATTGTCACTGAGAGAAGCACTGATCAAAACTTCTTGGAGTGACACTTTTCCCATTGAATCAAAGGCCCTGATTTGGCAGATCATTAGGAATATATTTTAAGTGTATATGAAGGAAGAGCAGTACTGGCATGTATACACTCAGATGGTTAGAAATGCCTACTGCTTTTGGTATTTCAGGATATTCAGATGTACTGTCCCACTGCAACACCAGCATACCATCCAGACACATAATTTCTTTTTGTTCAGAAAATCCTGAGTGAAAAATCTTACGTGTGTAACTGACTTTCTATTTAGCTGAGAAAATTAACAAAAGAAAAATTGTCATATTAAGTTGATCATAGAAAGCAAAATGGTCAGTTTTCTGAGCAATCTAACTTAAGTTGCAAAAAGGAACAATTTTGGCTTAAGATCAAATGAAGCACTTTGATTAATTTTTTGAAATTTCTAAACTAAAATGTTCTGCAACTGAAAGGTGCATTTTCTAGGAGTTGCCTAATCCGGGCTTTCAGCATTTCCAACGTGTTACTGTTTTTTGTCAAAGTAAATATCAAGATCTAATTGAATTTCCAAATAATTTTGCCCCCAAATTCTCTACAACCACATTTTTGGCCAATGACATAATTTGTCAAAAAACCTTTCCCAGCTCTAAATAAAAGAATCATTTGCCGAACCTAATATAAAAAGAAGAATTTTCATAAAGATTACAAAATTTAAATAGGAATAGTCCTACTTTATTTAAACAAAGATTTACATGTGAAATTAAGAAATATTAAGTGAGAGCATCCATTGAAAAAAAATTATTGCAGTTGAATCTCTTTGAATAATTTAAGACATTAGTAGGAGAATGAATACATCAAATATTTTCTACAAGATACATCTTTAAGGTTAAAAACCTACCACTCCCTGAACTGCCAAGTAGCCCAGAATAACCATTTTCTTGGGTATGATGTATATCACTTTCTATGCATAGATTTAAGTGGGTTTATAATAGAAATTTATGAGAGTCCCAAGCAGCATGTAACTCATGTTGCTGGTACAAGTAGGTAAGGATACTGAAGATTATATTTGGCATGTTTATATTGGTTGAAACTCTTCTGCAAAATTAAATGTCCCTGAACACTTGAAAGACATTGTGAAACAATATTGATGAGCTATTTTTCTTTCCTTCTCCTGCTAATTACACTTAGTTAGGATGAGCTATACTGACCTAGTGCACTTTTCCTCATTATTTAGATAGTTTCTTCCCCTTTTGTTCAGCTTACACACTGAAAATAGCTGTGTCAGCTACTGGATTCTCCCACCTACTGTTGCAGCCTCTTCTCAGGCTGCAGCAGGAGTATTTTAACCTGTTAGAAAAAAATGTAGACAGTATTTATCCTAATTGTATTGGATCAAGTGTCTCCTGGAGCAGCTGCACTGAATACCTGTAAAATTCATTCAATATCTTGTGCTTTCCATGTGACAGCCCTGCACTGAGCTGAGAGCACAAAGAAATTTGGGCATCAAGTCTGGGGAGAGCAAAGTGGAAGCCTGTGCACTTGCATCAGGTGTCTGATACCTGTAGGGACAAGGCTCTAGAGCAAATGTAACATAAAACATCTTCCTCCCAGTCTGGAACTGCCCTGGCCCTGGGGAGCACTGAAAGGACACAGCTGATCTGCATGAGCATTTACACCCATCTGTTGGTGTGGCTGAACCCTGCTGATCTGGCACTTTGGGACCATCACATGGTTCATTCTGATACAAAATCCTGTTGCTGTTGTGGCTAGGAGTGCAAGCGTGTATTCACCAGAGACGCCACTGGGGTCTCTCACAGAAAATGGATGTTTTGGCAAAAGTGGCTGGAGTTGAGGAGTGTGTGTGCTGGAGGAAACTTTTATGGTGGTGCTGGTGGTGGGATCAGCAGATGTGGGTTAGCGTTCAGGCTGGTCCTCAGCTGCCAGTCCTGCTGGACCTAGAGACTTCCATCATAAAAATAGCCATCGTCTTCCAGTTTCCTGATGTTTACACTGACCTTGGGGGAGTAAAACTATGTCTGCATTCCTAAATGGAGAGGAAATGCATATTGTTTTGGCCTGTGTGTTAAGCAGCCCCTGGTGGCTCACCATGTAAGTCTCAGATAGCCTGGTTGGTGGGACTGGCTGGTGCAGAATTTCAGTGGTCTCCATCCCTGTGACAGAGACCCTGCTAAAGGAGCTGTGCTCTCTGTGCACACCTGCTTTCCTATTTCATAGTTTTGATCCAGAGCGCTGACTGTTTTCTCCTCCCACAACCATTCTGCAGCCAAGATCTTTCATGTTCAGAAATACTCCTCTGTGGCCTTGCTGAAGTTTCATCACTAATGAGGTATGATGGAAGGAGAGATTGCTAGATCTTCAGTGTCAAGGTGTTGTTTGCCTTGTATTCAAGAGATCTTGATCAGTGTGAGATCAGTGTGACAGGGTGCTTACCCACAGTGGACCAGTTGTGTTTCATCTTTCCAGCTTTGTGCTGTGTAGCCAGCCAGCTCCAGGTAGCTTTGGCAGACAAGCTCTCCCATGCTGAACACTTCCTCCAGCTACAGCCTCCCTTCTTCACTAGCTGGGTCCAAGGTAAGGGGCTGGAACAGACCTCTCTGTGATGTTTTTAGCATGCATTTAGAGCCATGCATGTTGGTGCATTTTAGAAATGCTGACTGACCTCCCAGGCAAAAAATGCACCAGCTTTGCTGAGACATGGAGAGGTCGTGGCACTACCATGGGAGTAAGGAAGAGGAGTTTAGAAACTCTGATTCCCTGTCACTTGCTGCCCCACTGGGGATAGTCCTCCTGCGTGACTGCCAGGATGTGTGACTTGGGCACCACCATCTGCTGTCTGGCAAATCTTGCAGTGATCTGTATGGGCAGTAAACAATGTGAGGGCTCTGGCTCAGTGTGCTGCTCTCTTTCTTGCTGTGGCAGGACATGCAAGTTTGTTGGCAGTCCCTGAGGTGAACAAACTCTGGTGTTTTTCAAAACTCTTCTCTGTAGGCAAGGCAGTTAATATTTTAGCACAAATCAGGGCAAACTACCAGGAGATGGTAGATCCTGCATGCCTTGAAGTCTTCAAATCAAGAACGGACAGATTCATAGATGTATTTTAATTAAAAGCAATCTTATTTAATCACAGGAATGTCTCACTGAAAAAGGCTTGTGTTATAAAGGAAGTCAGGATGGATGATGTAATTGTTCTTCCTGGCCTTATTATGAAAACAGATGTTTACTGTGGGAAAGGATGTATTTAAATACAAGCAGTGTCTACATAATGACCTTAAAGTATGTTAGTTAAACATATGCACATGACCCTTCTAATTTTTAGATAACCTTTTGGATAACCTAAAAAAGGTCAGTTAGAGAAAATCATCTTTACTGATGCAGTAAATTGCACATTACCTCCTTACTGCCCACAGTAGCACCTACTTTGGTGTTGGCTACCTTGGGCTGTTCCAGAGACTGAACAATTCCGACTGTATTGTGTGAAACCATGGCTTGCCTCTGGCTTAGCGTCCATTGCATCTGTGTCCTGTGCTGCCCAGTTTTCTGTCCGTGGTGGGAAGAGTGGCTGGGGAGGGGGGCACCTGCGGTGGCGGACTGAAAAAGCAGAGGGGTGGAGAAATGGTCACTGAACAGGGGCATCTAAGTGGTACCACTGAGGAAGTGAACCCATGTTGCCATCACAGAGCCTTCCCTACAGCTTGGAAAAGGCAATACCTTTAAGAAACATGAGATTGGTCCTAATCTGCCTCCAAACTGTGCTTCCATAGCTGTGTTGTTGCACTGAGTTTACAGTGGACAGAGTTTATGTTCTGTAAACGTACCTCAGACCAGTTCCTGAGCTAGAGAAGCCACCATTAAGTGTGTTCTTTTGAAGCAAATGTTACTCTAAATAACTTTGAAATCAAGATTTTTCATCTCTCTTTAAAAGGAGCTTAGTCAATTCTTCGCCAAAGGAAGATTCTCCTGCACCATGCAGTGTTATGGAGCTGTTGCATTTTCTTTACACCTACAGCATGTGTTTTGACAGGGGTCGTTTGGGAGGTGAGGAGTGGATGGGGGGTAGAAAGAAATATTAATTAAGCTTGTCACTGCCAGAGGGATAGCGTGCATTGTGGGCAAGAAAATTCCAGGTAAACTGGGCATGATTTTTCTATGTGGAATAAATTTATTTTTAAAAAAATGTGCTGTAGAGAGAACCATAATTATTCATATATCCAAGTCCAATATGGCAAATTATTTCATACAAAAACTATGTGGGAAATATCAGAAGAGTTGAAAATTATTGTTTAAATCTTTTTAGGAAGAATCACTTCAATATTTGATTTTTAAAGTGAATGTAATTTATATTCAGAAAAATCTGGCACCAGTCTGTGAGGGAAGAAAACATAAATCTTATGGAGGACATGATTAAAAGATGGATTATCTTTTCAATGCTGTTATGGGAGGCTGTGGGATGATCATGAAAAGGTCACCTGACATTTTAGCAGTTGACTAATTCTATAATTTTGTGAAAATAAGTTCTGTGGAGAGGAGCAGGCAGACAGGACAGGAAAGCCTTCTTCTCTAACCAGTTCTGGGTTCATTATGATCTTAGCATCTCTCACTTTTTCCTGATATACTGCATGACAGAACGAGGGGAGTGTGCAGCTGAGCAGGGTGACCAGGGCTGCCAGGTAGGAGCAGGGGGTGCTGCCCCAGCGCCCCCAAACAAGGGGTGTCTGTAGAAAGAGCCCACAGCCAAACTGGCAGGGATGCTCCCAGGCTCGAGGCCAGACCTAGAGCTCAGCTCCCAGCCGCAGGCCTGGATGGGGGACAGCCTGTCCTGCAGTGCTGGGGGTTGTGCCTGGCTGCCCATCGCAAGGACACTCAGAGCTGCTCTGCTCTGAGCCAGTCTGGGAGCAGGACACTCCCCACAGCCCACCTGGGTGGAGTTATAAAGCACGAGGTTTGTTTCCACTTACAACAGGGATTGCAGCACTTGCAGGTACTCAAACGTGTACCTTGCTTCTGGAGAAAAGGCAGGATGGCAATTCTCAGCTGCTTTTGCAAAGCTCTTGGAGCCTATGAACAGTATGCAAGCCCCAAGTGCTGCTATTTACCACAGTGCTGCAGACCCAGGCTGTGGCAGAGCAAGAAGAACCAGCTCCTCTGGGCTGTTCCTTACACCATTTATTTCTGCCAGCCACAAGCCCATGATGCTGCCTGGGAGATGGGAACAGGTGACAAACCAGGAGTTGGATGCGAAAGATCCAGCACCCTGCAGAAGGAACAAAAAAGTTTAGTTACTGTGGCTGTGCTTCTTCTCTGGTAAAGCAGGGCAGGAGTTGTGACTGGCAGGCAGCCAAATCCATCTTCAGTGGTGATATAATTACTAGCAATGACCTCCAGCCCCAGCTGTAGTTAAATGGCTTTTCAGGGCAGGCACCAAACCTGGTCTGGTTTACATAAGATAAACTCAGGTTTGCTGGAGGGGCAGGGAGCAGGGGGGGAGGGTCTCTGGCTTGAAGGGGACTGATTTACAAGTGCAGCTGCCCAACCCGCTCCCCAGTCATGTCCCCCTGTGCAGGCTGAGGCAGTGTCCCCATTCTACCAGTGCCATTGGACATGGCCAAAGCACCACGTCCCCGCTCCTGGGGAGCAGTTTGGCAGAGAGTGCTGGCACTGTCCCAGCTCTGTCTCCAGTGGTGCTGGCAGGGGCACAAAGTCTCGCTGCACTGCAGATGAGGGCGAGAGTGACTGACGTTCCCAGGCAGTGTCCTTGGCCCTTGGGGTCAGTGGCTGTCCTGAAGGAGGCAGGCTGCAGGACATGCAAGCGCCATTTGTTGTCCTTAATGCCAAGCCTCAGCACAGGGCAGAGGAGAGGTGCATCACCGTCCTGTCTCTCCAGCTGCACTGCTGGGGTGTTTGGACACCCCCACACCACTGTGCCTTGAGGCACTTCACTGAGAGGGAGGGGGAAGATAGAGAACAGCAAGTACCTGTGGGGGACAGAAGGTTTAAGGTTTACCTTTTTATTGTATGCCAGTGAGAATGCCAGGCATTTTGCAGCCGGGGAATCAAGCCAAGAGCTTATTAATCTTTGTTGTATATTTCTGCCATGTTGGGTGAAAATGTAAAGTGTTATTACATTAGTGCATTTAGAATATATGTTGTTATTGTTGTTTTGAATTGAGGAAACTACTATTTTCAGATCAGCTTACTGCCCTTTGTGTGCATGAAGTTAAAAATAAAACACTTCATGCCTGAAAACTGCTGATTTTTCAGGTATTGTATTTTCTTTCAGACTTCTGTCAGTCTAGTCATCCATCTGATTCAGTTCATTGTAACAAACTATAGGTTTCACCTCCACAGTGACTCAGGAAATATTTCATCTCTTCCCACTTTCACAAGCTAGGGAGAGAGAAGGCAGATTTTATTCTCTGTATTCTGAAAGACTGATAAAGGATGACACATTCATTTAATGTTCATCTCCTTTCCATGTCTTGAATGATTGAATTGGTTGGCTGGGAGAGCGTTCCTTTCCGTAGCAGTCTGAAGGGTCTTTGCTGCCATGGCTCACCCCTGTATGAGAAAACACAGTCCAGCATTTTGTCCACCTGGATAGGACTCCTCCTGCTATTGCCATGTAAGACATTGAAAGTGCTAATTCTCATCAGGGACCCTTATGCCTACAACCTACAACCAGGCAGAAAACCTCTGTTCCATTTTCCGAGGTTTTCTGCCTGGAAGGCCGAACGCCCTGTTGCCTATGAACTCTGATGGAGCACAGATCTGTTTCCAGCCTCAACCTGTGCTTCTGCTGGACACAGGACCTTATGTGCATGTTCACTATGTACTGCCAGCGCAGAATTTGCGAGCAGCACTAAAAAGGAAATATCTGCTGAAAACCAAAGGAATGAATGCTATACCTAACCTACACTTTCTTCATACCACTCCTAGGAGTGTAACACTAGAGATGTGCCCCTGCATCCTTTTGGGAAGGCTGTGCATAAGGAATGTCCAAGTGTCATCTCCTTTGAGCTTCATTACAGAATACATCTCCTTGTTCATTCTCATTTTTTTGATTTCTTACAATATTTCAGAGACAGTGTATACTAAAACTGATTTGAAAGGTTTAGAACAATTCAGAAATAGACAGGTCCAAATCAAGCCGTCAGCTTTTATCTCTCCCTTAGAAGTGTTAACAAACCCTTGATCACTGCAGGGAATCAAGCTTGTGTGCTTATTTAATCTCAACTCAGCATTAAGGTCATACAGTAGTTCATAGAGACGTTTTAGTCATGAAATGTTCTTTTAAAAAAGTGAGAGATGTTTCCTCTTCACCTTGATGGCTTTCCATTTCTTCTGCTGCAGCAAAGATCAACAGTCTTCCTGTTTACTTAGACTTTCTTCCAGCACTGCAGCCTGGGTCAGAAGTGATGGGGATAGGCCTGGGAATAATTTATTTAATTGAATTGCAGATGGAAAGAGAGGCTCAGGAGCATTTAAGTAAATTGTCATCTCTGCTACTCAGTCAGATCTCCCAAGAACCAGAAGCTTATGTACATGTTAATTTATTGGTTCACCTTTTCTTCATCTGTCATTTCAGATTGAATGTGTCATTGGTATACACTATTTTTTTTCCCTAAGAGTGATTGAAAAGAAAAACATCAACAATTAAAATTGCAGCTGAGGAAGACTGAGTTACAATATTTGCTGTTGATCCTTTATTTGATTTGGAACAACACTGTCCCCATTATTCTAAAGGAAAATAGAAGGAATATAAATCCGTGACATCACAGCACTTCTCCCAGATAAAAGCTGTTTTGTCGTCAACTTGTAAGTGCACTTTTAAAATGCTGAAGTAATGATCTCTGAATAGTGGCATTGGCAGAGCCTTACTGTGTGATGTTATAATATTGATTTTTAATTAGGAAACTTTAAGTTATATATACATATATTTATATATATATACATACATATATATTTGTATATCATCTTAATGTTATTTACTGTAAACATTGCTTGCCTATCAGGAGTAGATCTAGAGTCCTATAATAAGTGTTACTCACTGAAGAAGGAGGAAAGAGAAAAGCCTACTTGTATTGCAAAGGTGTGTCAGCATTCTAACAAAATAGGGCAAAACGTTATCCCTTACACCTTAATCTGAATTGTATTTGGAGCATGATTTGTCAACACATGAAAGAGAACCAATGCTCTAAAAAGTGGCACTGATTCTCACCTGTTCTTAGTCAATATTCTTCCATTGACTTTAAGTGGTTGGCCTGGTATCCTTAAAGAGGCCAAGTCTAGGTCTTAGGCTTCAGTCTTCATGTAAAGGTGTGTGGCTGCTTAATTGTTGAGCACACCCAACACATGCAAGAAAACAGTTATTTCTGTCTCTGTCTGTAAGTCTGGTCTGTTTATGCCCTGTTCTGGCTCAGCCTGGCTCTGGTGATGCCATGTCACAAGCTTCAAAGGAAAGTGAGAAATCTCGGCAAAAGATAATGATGGAACAGTCAGCAACCAGGGAAAATGTCTCTCTGACTTCATGGAGTTTGTTTTATCAGTTTTCAGTATACTGCCTTCTATTTTCTGTAAACAACTCCTCACTGCTATATCAGGAAACAGTGGACAGCAGCACATTATTTTCCTCACCTCTATGAGACCTCACTTCATAGAGGGGAGCTCTATCCTCCCCTCTCTTATGCATTTCTAATCTGTTTTAGTATTTTTGATATCTCTGTCTTTTCATGTAGAAATCTTTTCCAGCCCCTCCAATTTTTAGCATCTCTCCCTGGAGTCAGTCCTCTTCAGCACCATTTGCTTCGAGACAGTCACCCAGGATGTGCCATAGGTGTTTAAACCTTCCAAGCTTTACATCTCTCCCAACGGTATGTCCTGACAGTCTGTCTGCTTTTTAGCCATACCATGAGTGGGGCCATGGTCACCTCTGGGATATTTTTCCTTTGTGGTTACAGCTGATCTCAAAGGAGCCTGTGTCACAGCCAACTGAAGCCATGCAGCCTTGCTGCTGGCACACGCTCGCCCTCCTTTCCCCAGTGCTCCAGCTGGGGATGTGGTCAGGCTGCTGGTGCATGAGATCACATCCAGCAGGGCTACTCCCTGGAAGCCAAAGTGTTGCTTAGTAACCCACTCATGGAAGTACCAGAAGCATTTTTCAATCTGTCACATTGGCAAAGAACACGGGCTTCTTGATTTAGAGGCATTCTGCTGTGCGTGGCAGGGCCATGCTCCATTATCCTGTATCCAGCACTATCTGCAAGCAAGGGAATGAGCCTCCTATTTAATGGAGGGACTGCGAGAAGGTGGGGGTGTGAGGCACAGAAAATATTTTTCTAGGACTGTATGTGAAGCTTTTAGCTGGTTCTCCTAGCATCTAGTTCTCATCTTAACTCCCTTCCCATGGGAGATATTCCCTACTTATGAAAAGCACTCCAGGGTCCTATAGCAATTGGCCAAACAGGACCCTGCAGCACCTTCATCTATTATGAGACATTACTGCAATAAAACTTGGTGTGTCATACAGAAACTGGATGAGGTATTGCAATATTTATGCTGTAAGCCTCAGTGTCATGGACAATTGCTACAGAATAATGTATGTCTTTTCTTAAAGCAGTGGAGTCACAGCAGCTTCAGCAGAGAACACTGAACACAGATCATCTGTGATTGCATGGTTTCCTCAGCTATTTTCAAATTACTCTGTTACAGAGGCTTAAATGAAAAATATCCTCCCATTTAAAAATAGACTGTAAAGGCTCCTAGGTTACTCCCCCTTTTAAGAATAATTCAATCTGAGAGCAAAACATCCAAGAACTGGGTTCTGACTTCAGGGGCTTACTCCTTTGTCTGGCACTGGTTTATAATTAAAAATGGCTTTAAAAAGTAACTTGAGGGCTTTTATTTGAGGTACCTTATTGATTTTGCTATCACATCTCCTCATTTTGGAAATGAAAAGGTATTTTGAACAATGTCTATCTTTGAGATCTGGGGACCAGCTGGACTCTTCCCATCCTACTTCTTGTTATCAAAGACAGTAGAACCACAGAGTGTGTCCAGCCATGGCATCACCCATTTATGTGGCTTGCCTCCTGTTGACAGATTGTGTCCTGGAAGCCCTCTGCAAAAGACTGAAGGGTTTTTATATGGGTTGTGGAAGGTCCAGGGTGGTCTGTAGATAAAGTTATTAGACAAATGTACCCAAGAGCTCTTTTGGTCTCCAGAGTGCCATTGACCTGGGATGACGCTCAATATTGCAGTGATGAAATCAGCAAGTTTGTTTCTTGTGTAAAGCTGTGTCAGTGCAAGGCCAGTGACATGCACGATAGTTGTGTGCTAACGTCTGGCTCAACATAAAGATGAAAAAACATCCAACAACATCAGAAGCTCCTGACTTGATTTCTGAGAACTTTCTCAGGCACTGAGTACCTTCCCATGCTCTTTCCCAGTCTAAAAATAAATTTGGCTATGGGATAAAGAGGCTTTCAAATTTATTGTATGTAGTTGTATTTTTATTGCACCTAGTGTAAGAAATGCCGAAAGTGATCAAAAAATGGTCCTGATGACTGGCCAGCATAAAAGCATTTGATGACCTGCTGTGGATTCCAGAGCAGCAGTGTCTACATCACAGAAATATTCAGAATGAACTGGTTTCTCCAGGAGACAGGGGGCATTTTTGGCAGGGAAGCAAAGACTGTGAAGGTCTGTTCTACATTTTAACTCTTAGAGCTGTCTGTGCCAGCCCAGAACTGATGGAAAGCTTGCCATTGTGATGCTTTACTCTGTGGAGAAAGGATTCAGAGAAGCACTAAGTGTAAAATGCATTATTTGTTTTAAAAAGTATCAGGGTATCTGCTTCCAGTCTTCTAATTAACTTTGAAGTTTGTTTGTAATGAAATAGTCTAGTCTTACCAGTTAGGTATTGAAGTGAAAAGCTTATTTTTATAAAGACAGTGTGCCAGGGAAGAGCAGGTGGGCTGGGTAACTTCTAGGCAATACTGAGAAAGCACATCCACTCCCTGCATTCACAGGGGAGGACACCTCTTTCTTTGTACTTACTGCACATTCTGCATCTTAAAATTATTTGAGGTGAGAATCATTTTAGAACATCTGAGTTAGCTACAAAGCAGGAGATGTTCTACTAGCATTAATTCTTGTTGTTTAGGTTTTGGGGTTTCTATCTGCTCATATACTCACAGCCTTCTTTTCAACATTTGAGAATGCTCTAGGTTACTTCCGTCTCACCTAACTGGGATCTGCCTGTCCTTATGGAAACAACAAATTGTGGGTTGGAAGCTGCCCCACTTCCTGGCTGTACATACCCCTATCTATACAACATATATGTGTATGTTGAGTGATTGCATCGTAGTGGCTTTTGTAATGCAGTAACTGTGGTGTCAAGAAAATGTTGTTGGAGAAAACGATACTTACCAATTAACATGAATAGAAAATCGAAGTCACTGAAAAGGCAATACGGCTTAAGAATTCTTACTGTGAGCCACCACCATGTTTTCCACAATATGCCAACTTCTGTATTCTCTAAACAGCCTTTTATCCTCTTTGCAGCAGAAGTGGACTTTAATTTTGTGTCTATACTCTGAACTGGAGATATTGGTGTTCAGTCTTTTTGTAATGTGCTGACAAATCCAAACACTAACCCTGTCATGGGTTTCCCACCAAAATAATCCACTGCCAGTTGGTGAGTAGTCTGAAGGAGTTCTGGGTGCTGCTGACTGAAGCATGCCATTGAAATGTTGGTCTTCAGGGCCAGGAGGTTTTGTGTTGATGATTGTATGAAAAACCCAGCAGTCTCAGATAAACCCAAATGTCCTATTAGTCACATGGTAGGTACAGAGACACGCCAAAACAACTGAATGAGGGGAAAAAAAAATAAGGGCTCCTGCCTGAAGAAAACCCCACATACCACTGTCATTACAGAGGAAAGCCCTTCTGTGACCAATCCTGGGTGACAAGTAGGTGGGCTCAAAGGCTGGAAAGACACATCTCTGTAGTGTGTTTGTCACTGTGTCTGGTTATATGAACGTACCAGGAGAAAAATGCCTGTCTTTCCTTCAAGTTCCTTTTCAGCTGTGTACACTGCCTCCAGGTTGCCTACTGCTACACCCCATGAGGCCTCATTGGAGTTTACACTATGTTGCTTGGTATTTGTTTACTTTTGGCAGCCACAGACTAAGGTTACAGGTTTGGGAACCAGTACATAATTGTAAGGACAGCTTCTTGTGTTACTTTTCCCCCCCTCTTCATCTTTTGTGAAGTGTGAACCTTTCTTTGGAACTCTGAAGTGACTGTATCGTTACAATGTTCGTATATAGAGATTTGTTTTGACATGGTTTGTGTGGAGGACCTTTGCTCTTCTTATCTCACATTCAGTTTTATTAAGTGCTTGATAGCTTTGCCAGCCTTCTGTGAGGGAGGAGAGGTGATGGGGTGGCTTCAAAACTTGGCTTTTTTTAAGGGAAATTTGCCTAGCTTTACCCAGAGCAGCATGAGAATCTGGGGTGGTCCTGACTGTTCTTCACTCATCCTGATTGCTTCTTGGAGAAAGAGATCAGCCTCGAAACCCCCAGACAAAAATCTATTGCTTAATGCGTTAAGCCAGCACTGACCAAGAAGGCCCATCAGTGTCATGCATGGAAGCTTGCACAGTGTTTCACCCCCGCCAGAAGGTGTCTGTGGGGCACAGAGTGAACCACCACAACTCACACTGCTCTGAGGACACCAGTGGAGCCACTGCAGCTCGCACCAGCCAAGGATCGGCTCTTCCATGTTTTGGTGGTTAGGCAACCTGTGCGCAAAATCCTCCAGGGGTTTGAGAGGAGAGGAAAGTGGGTGTTGGAAACCTCTCAACTTCGCAAGATTTCTTTGGTATTCATACACATTTGCAAGAATGTATTCCAAGCATCTTGTACTGTTGTTAGTAACTTGTACTGTAGTTTGTTAGCAGTGTTGACTACCTACATAGCTAATATTCTGTTGCAACTTAGAAAAAGTGTAAACAATTGCAGAAAACAGGAGTTTAGAACTTGTATGTACTGGTTTTTTTATATTAAAGCACTTCAATTAAAAGTTCAAGGAAAAATGCTTCTGTAGCCTTTGTTGTACCTTTGTATCTGTTTAGATAACAGGTGAGTGGAAAGTGATGGGCGTGCGCCCTCTTTCTAAGATCTTCCCTGTTTGCTTTGGTACTAACAAAAAGAGATGGTCAAAATTTTGGGAAGAATTTTGTGTGTTAAAGTTTATGCAGCAAACAGAAGGTGCCAGCAGCCTAGTCCAGAAGACATCATCATCTTACGGAGCCCCTGTGACCAAAGCTGATGCATCTGTGGGATGGCCAGTGGAATCATCCCTGAGTGGTGATTCATGTAGATGTGAGTATCTGCAAAACACGTTTTAACTGGGGAGCACTTAATGAATGAGTCCACTGTGTAATATGTTAGATTTCCTTTATTTTTATCACAAAGTACCTCAGAGGTCACTGGAAGCCTGTTCGTGTGAAAGTGAAGGAAAAGCATCCACAGCCCAGGGTTGTTTCAGGGGTACTGGAAAGTTGTGGGTTTGGGTACCAGAGGAATTGTGTTGGAAAACAGCAGCACACACAGGCAACAAATGGTCCTCACCACACATCCCAGAAATTGTTTCTCTCTCCTCCCTGCCCCCTGGTCCCCCCTCAATGTGCATATCCAAATACTTTCCTGGATCATATCACTGTGGGATCGGCGTGCATAAACAGACATCTCTAAAACAGCTTGTGATTTGGTGATCTCAGCCCAGCTCTTAGTAGCCAGATGCCCATAATATGAAAACTACCATCAAAACTGTCTCTTTTGCTGGCACTGTTTAATCAAAGGGACAATGGGAGAGAATGGCAGTCTTATTCCTACAAAGAGCCCTTCAATGTCAAATTTGCCATACAGTAGAGTAGCATTCACCTCTGTGGCACAGACCACAGCCACTCCGGAGGGGAACAAAAGCTCTCAGACAGCACGCAATTAATCCAGCATCCATTAAACCAAGCACGGGTAATTTTGAAGGAACGTAACAGATTTCTGCTTTAAATTATTCTAAGCACTATTTTTTTTTTTTAACTCTACACAGTATGCACAGCTCAAAGTACAAACCAGAAGGCTGTGTTTCTGGCAGCTGTTATCTTCCCAGTAGCTGTTTTACATCCCTGGCATCTCATAATCCTGACACAAAAATCAAGTAAAACACAGCAGAGGAACAACATTAAAATGCCTCTGGTTTTCCTGCTGCCCTAAGCCGTGTTCAGATGCTCAATGTCAAAGCAAACAATTAATTCCATGACCAAGGGACCTAATGAAATCTGGTTTCCTATGGATTTATGACAAGACCTTACCTTGGTGCCAAAGACTTGAGGAGTTAGTCTTTCTAATATCTTTGCTAATATATTGAATCCAGATGAGGATTTTATCAGCACTAGTCTCTGGAATGTCATAATGAACTTTGAAATGGATACATTTAAAAAAAAAAAGCTATATTACACTCTACACACTACATACAGTGAGAGACTAAATTTACTGATGGGAATTTACAAGATAATTAAAATCACAGATCAAAACAAATATACCTTGTCTGCTAAGTTCTAAACATGGGACTGCTGCTTGTTTTATTTCTGTAATGTCTGTCCACACTTTTTCCAGTGCAATGCTATTGAATAATAGTGTGATTGCCGGTGGAGTGGTTTCAGTAAAAGACACAAATTATTTGTAACAGTTGAGCAAAAGGCATAAATAAACAATATGTTTTCACATAGGAGGAAAATCACCCAAAGATCTAAGACGGACATGTGTTTTTTTATCTTTTAGAAAGTGATTTGGAAAAGAAGAGGAAAAGTGAAGTGAGAAATTTACTGAGAATGAAAAACTGTTCTGGGCAGTCAAAACAAGAGTCGACTGTGAAGAGCTGCAGAAGTTTTTCATGATAATGAGGAACTAGCTTGTAAAATGACAGATGAAATCTACTGTCGATAAATGCACAGTAATGCTTCTGGGGGAAAAAACCCCACCCTAATTATACATGCATAATGAGGGGCTCTAAATCAGCCATCACTGCATGGGAAAATGATCTTAGCATCGTTCCTAATTCTGAGAAAATGACAGGTCAAGGCTGAGCAGGTGTCAAAAAAGCAAGTAAAATGTTAGGAATAACTAGGAAGGGAGAAGAAAAAAAAGAAAAATCAGAAAACATCATTAAGTCTCTGCATAAATCTGTGGTGTGGCCCTGTGCTGGGTAGTGTTTGCAGCATCGCTATGCTCCCAACCTTCCCATCCCCACAGCCCAGCACACTTTCAGAAAGTCAGAAGAGGCATAGGGACAGCCAGAAAGCACTGGCACTATGGGACAGCTGCCATGCAAGGAGAGAACAGGTGTGCTGGGACTCATGGGCTGTCAAGAGAGATGGCAAACGAGAGACAGGTTTGCAGGTTTGCCAGGAACCAGCTGCCACAGAGAACAAGCTGCACTTCCAGCCCCAGACGTCCTGAAGCATCTGGCTCCCTGCAGCTGAGTAGGCACAACCCAGCTGTGGGGTGCACACTCTATATGCGCCTTGGTCCTCATATTTTTGGCCCCCAAACTTCCTTTAGAGGTCATCATTAGGGACGGTTATCTCCACAGCCAAACGCATACTTTGGTTCACACAGCTTATTTTAATAGAGTTTATCCCTGATCTTGAATATCTTTTCTTACCCCTTCAGTATCTGTCCATAGTGGGAGAAAAGCTATTTGATACTTCAACCGTAGTTCCTTAAGCAAGGTAAGCTGTGCCTGCTTATTTCATTCACTACAGTTGATAAAAGATAATGAAATAGCTTGTGGTTGAAGCCTTCACCATTTTTCTTGTACAAAAGCTGTATGAAACAGTAAATTCAAATTCAGCACACCACAGCTAAACTTCAGGTGGGTGCAAACCTAGCACCACATCAGCAGAGGGTGAACCTTCCATCCACTTCTGCAGGACCAGGATTTCATCTCTAAGTGAAGAAGCTTCCTAAGAAGATACAACAGTGATTGCAAAGACTGAAGATGGCTCTTTGTCACAGCAGAAATTGATTTAGTGGCTTTTTATTACGTGCTCCTGAAATGCCCTAGTGCATCTATCTGTTCTGATACCACAATAGCTCACTGTGGTGCAGCCTCTGCTTTAGTGATTTGTTTACATGCCCACCTTATTCCTGGGAAATAAGAATCCGTAGGAACTGAAACAGCCTCCTTCCCAAGGCTGTCTGGCTGTGCTGAATGTAAGAAAGACCCATCAGTCTCAAAGAGAAGCTATGGAGAGCAAAGGTACCTCCCCGGCAGCCTGACCTTGGCAAGGAGACAGGAGACTCACCATTTGCAACAGGCAGCAGCTCCTTTTAATAAATATTTCATGGCAGAGAACGGCAGACTTGGGGAGAAAATGGAGGGCAGGGTTCAGCCTGTGACGCAAGGTGATGTGACCAGACCTTGTCTAGCAGGGCTGGAGGCCACCTAATTGGCATTCCCATGCCATGCTTATGAAGAGCATTCTGTAGTCCTCTGGGAACACAAAAATAATTAAAAGGCCCCTCAGCATGCAGTATTGCTAATGGGCTATTGCCTGCCACGTGATGTTTTTGTGCTCAATTAGAGCTGAGCAACACAGACTGCTCAAAATTCCCATCTCCCTCCGAGAGACACCTGGGTGGACGAGGCCTCCTTTTCTGCTGCATGATGGCCCTTGTTGTGGATTGCCCTGCAGCGTTTTGATGAGGAGCTGAAGGCCGAGGCGGCAGCTGAGCTCTGTGCAGCAGGGTACACACTGCTGTGTTCCCGGTGCCGCAGACGGAGCTCTGGCATGGGGAGCAGAGCACACGGAGCCGGTCAGTTCAGAGCGCTCATCCTCATGCACCCGGGTGCGTGACCTTGAGCTGCAGGATGACTGCACATACGGCGTGAAGCAAAGGCCCTGGATCTCTTCCAGGCAAGACCTTGCTCACACATCGCATATCTGTGTGGACTTCTGGCTTCCCCTAGCACAGTGCAAGGCTCACTGGGTGCCAGACACAGCTGCCTGGCAAAGAATTCCTTCAATATTCAGCCCCCCCACCCTTTTCTCTGCGCAGATCCTGTACGAGATGATGCCGAGAGACCTATCAACACCTTTTGTGCTTTCTCAGGAGGGATTTGGCCACCTCAAGGCAATTTCTCTCTGCAATCTCAGATTGCCTTCTGTCCAGGCACCTGTTTTATTTACCAGCCCTGCTGTGGAGGCTGCCTTGCCAGGTCTGTGTGACCAACACTGTCTCTGATGCTCTCACAAGCCTTGATTCACTTTGCAAGCCAATGGTGCAAGCCATCGGTGCAAGCCGTCGGTGCCTCATTTGGGCCAAAACAACAATTCGTCTCCAAGGTATGGTTGGTTGAGTATTCATGGGCTAAACTTTAGGTAATTAGCATTGTTAATGTTCTCTGTGTGATATTACAGCTGTGGGCCTCATTAAAATATTCTCCTGGGAGAAGTCAGGTGAAGAGTCAGGTGTCAGCTTTGCTTCATGTGGAAAAGCCTGCCTGTTATTCTGAGAGAATTATTTGTTTAAACAGAGGATTTACACATGATGGTGTATTTAATCCCCAGTGCTTCTGACAGCCAGAGAGCTGGGTGGAGCTGCTGAGCAGCACTGGCATGGAACCCGGCAGCAAGGATGTCTATTTCTTCTACCTAAGAAAGACTTGGTCTTGTGTGCTCCTGCCTAAAACATGGGCAGCAGGCAAGAGTCTGCAGGCTGGTCTCGCCTGTGCCAGCTGCCCCACCCCACCATAAGGCCCTGTCAGATCCTGCCCACTGCATGGCCAGCCCTAGCCCAGCAGCCTTCCTGAGCAGCAGGAGCCTAGGGAGTGCTTTTAAAGAAAGGACAGTGACAAAAGGCCACAGAGGAGCTCAAAGTGATCTGAACCAATGGCAGTTCAGGTAATGAGACGAGAAACAGAGAAACAGCCTCTGCTCCTCAGGCAGTGGATGGCATGGCCCCGGGCCACTTTTCCATGGCACTACCAGGCGTAGTGGTGGTCATCCCATCCTGTCTCTGTATTTTGTACAAGGAGTGGGAGAATTGAGCATGTTACCACCCCCAGCAGTGAGGGAGCTATGCCCCAATAAGGGCCTGTAGGAGTACATATACCTCAGACATGGGGCACGACACATCTGTGCTCTGCAGGAGGCTCTGCATTTGCTCTGTGACCTTCCTGAGCTCTTTTCCCCAGGCCTGCCAGCAGCTGCTTGTGCAATTATTTATGAACAGAAGTTGAGCTTCTCCAGCTGAAGGAGGTGGCTGTGGACAGATGCCAGTGCAACAAATGGGCACATACCAGCTGTTTGCAGGCACTGAGCACCGGCAGGCAGAGATGCCCACTGACAGAGACAGACACGTAAAGAGATGCATCCTGGCTCTAGTCTTGGCCTGCTGTAGCTGCACAGAATTTAAAGCATAAATACTGGTGTTATTGTTATTTTTAGGGGGTTTTTGTGGGGGGGTTTTTTTGGTATTTTTTTTAATGTTTCACCCAGTATGCCTCTAGTATCACTTACTGGGTTGACCTTGGGAGCATGGAGAGTTTTTCTTGTGCCTGGGGAGAACAGCCACCACTGTGGCTAGGCTGAGTGTTCGGTCCCAGGCAAAGCCTTGTGTTTTGAGGTGCCACACGTGACTTTCACCTTGCTGCACTCTGAAACCAATGGCTGCAGCCTCTAGGTAAGCTTGTCCAGGAACCAATTTTGTTGCAATTTCCCTTGGGGGTTTGGCAGGCTGCTCAGATAGGTAATGACTGTCTGAAAGTCTCCCCTTCCTTTCCATTTCAGCTACTTAAATGTCCTCATTTCTCCTGGATCTTCTTTCTGCCTGTGGGAGTGGTAGGTAGGTGGCTGGAAGAGCAGGGAGGTGGAGAGATGCAATGAAGGTATCAGGTTTCTGGTGTGAAGAGAAGCTGAGGGTCTGAGTGGAAATGAAGCATGGCGATGGGTGAGTAGGAGGAAGCCTAACATGATGGAAAGTAGGAGCGAAGAGACTGCAGGATGAAGATGGGAATGGAAGATTACCTGACTGCAGGGAGAGGATTTGTACAGCAGGATGCTGCTTTGTGTCAATTATGCAAATCACCTGTATGTGCTGTGCAGTGCTTCCTTGGGTTTGCTGTTTTGGTAGAGGATGTCTGGCTGCTCTCCTGGTGGCTGCTGCAGCCCCTGTCATGGTGGGCAACACCAGGACAGGAGCACAGGAGACTAAATGGAATTGCCTTGGTCAGCTTTTCCGGGAAACACCTCAGCTGGTTCATACTGCAGTACTTCCACTTAGTCTGCTATGATGCTTCACACCTGCCAAAAATCTGACCCATCAAATTTTGTGCTGAGGGAAGTGCTTAGGTCTTCTTTTGCTAGGAAAATTATCAGCAAAATTACCTGTTATACCACACCTTACTTGCTCTTTTAGAAACATTTCATCAGAACTGGCTAAGTCTAGTCAACATCCCTTTTGTTCTGAACTTTCTCAGAGCTGGGAGGAGCCTGTGACAGAAGAATCACAGAGTGGAAAGCTCAGGAGGATCCATTTTTTGTCTTGGGCCTGTCCATATATCCATAGCCCAACCTTAAGAGTTTCAAGAGCTGTGCACAGCGCTCTCTGCCTTTATGCAGAGAGCACAAAGGGCTCTTGGAAAAACTTGACTCCCTCTGTAGCCAGGCCATGCAGCCAAGTCAAACTGCAACTTTGGGTCCACATTTTGTCTGATGCTTGGTCAGGATATTCAGAGTAGAGCTTTACTTTGCCTTATGAGTTAGAGGCAAATAGCAGAACTGAGAGGTGGCAGTGCTTGCTGCAAAGCTTGTGCCATACCTTCATACACCTGGAGCAGAAGCCATGGACAGAAATTCCTTGTAGGAATGGGAATCACGTAAGAAAAACAATTTTGTATTAGGAGAATTCAGAGCAGGATTTTATACATTGATAGAGGCCAGAACAGTGTGATATTGACTACTAATATCTTTACTAATAACACTAACTTTGGAGAATCGCTGGGCACAGGGATTTTATCTAATTTAAATGTAGCCCTCCTGTGCTTCCTTTGTTGTGAACTTGTGCAGATGAGAGGAAGAATAACTATCTCACAGACAAGCAGTTCCACGTACTGGAGTTTAGCAGAGGCACCACTGAGGAGCGGGGCTCCTGCCGGGTGCTGACATTCCCGTGGCGCTGAGCAGAGCCTGCATTCAAATTATTCTGAGGAGAGCTGACTCTTCTGCAGGGGCAGCACAAGGAATGCATCAGGGGCTGGGCAAAGGGGTGCCTGTGCCTCACAACTCACCGAGCACAGGAGTGTCCGCTCATTATCTGCCCGATGGACTGGTGTGTGACTCCTTGCCTCATGCTCTCTGTGTGTTTCCGTGTGCATCTGTGTACCTGTTTCAGGGCTGACATGTTCATCTGATGATACATATTTAAATAATGTAAATAATTGACATGCAATAAGGAAATGTGCTTTATCAAATGAAGTGAGACCACGCAAGGCCCAGTATCGATTCATATTCATACAGTGTGCATTTCCTCCCTGTTTAATGTGTGTTTTAAAGGAACCTGTCCCTACTGGGAATTCCACTACCAGCCCTCACCGGCCTCATTTTGTGCCTACTGTGCCTTCAAAACTAATCCATCCTCAAAGCCAGAGGCTCATGTCAGCTTCATTTTGAGAGTGAGCATTTAATTTCTGCATGCTCCTATCCTTTAAAATAACCCAACATTTAAGCTAATAAAGGGGAAAGAGCAGGGAGTAGAGAAACAACAATCTGACTCTGCATCAATGCATTCATCCATCCACCTGTCACAGCTAAACCCAGTATTTTACTACGAAACCTTGTCCTCTCTCTACCGCAGTGGCATTAGGACTCTGTGTAAGACTCTCGAGGCCCGTTTCTCCTGGATTGAAGTTCAATGCCCCTGCACTTCTTTCACCTGCCTTTAAAAGTTTCTTCTCCCCTCTTCTTATTTTGTAATGGCAACATAAAGTTTTGAATGGTGAAAGAGGACTTAAATTTGTAGTGCCTGGTGATCCTGATGGCAAATGCCAGGTGAACACTACGAATCTTCCCTAAATCCAGCTTGCCTATGATCCAGCCATGTGTGTACTCTTTCCACTCTCTGTGCCTTCAAATGTTCCTTCTTTGGTTTTGGGAATGTGTGGAGCAGCACTTTCATTACTTGTGTGCCGCAGCCTGCGAACAAATTAGCATCTGTGCACAAAGGTGCTCCCCTGGCCACCCTGTCTATGCTGCTACACTTAATTGGTGTGAGTGTGGCAAGGGAGAAGCCAGCAGGCAGGCACTGCATTTAGCTTCCCTCTTTCTTCCCCTCCCACTCAGAGATTCCTCTACATTATTTTTGATTCAGAGTCTCCAGGCATCTTGTTTAATTTAGGCTGCAACTTATTTATTGTCCCCGGAAATGCATTTGCAAAGAAAAAAAATCTATGCAGAGGATCTTTAAGAAAGGGTGAGGGAAGCTGCCAATGGTGATTATACAGTGAGACAATCAGCATGAAGAGTGGCTAGTGCCTCTGAACAAAGAAGTTATCAGTAAAAAATGGCAGCTTTGATCAATTTGTGTTTCCACTTGCCTCCATAAGAGGGTTGTAACCCTTTAATGGTCAAGTCCAGCCATTAAATTCAGTCTGCTTTTCCCTGAAAAGGACTATGTGGAAAAAACCTTTCTTCCCCTCCACCTCCCCATTTGAGGCATTTAGGATTAGCACGGCATCTCCAAGCTTATGCCTAATGTTTCTTCACCTCCCTTTGAGCCTGGGCTTTTGTCTTTGGCCTGTACTGGTCTCCTGTGCTTTGTCCTGCTCTCACTCACATACAGACCATGAAGAACCCACATATCTTCAGTGTTTTCAAGGGGCTATTGATGAAGGCAATTCTGTCCAGGGAATACACCCCAAGGAAACTGTCTGGAGCAAGATCTGAGGTCTTCAACACAATGTGAGGGAGCGGTTCTGTGCCCTTTGCCTTGGGTATTGGCAAAGCTGCAATCCAGAGGGAGAGCTTGTGCTGCCTGCACAGAAATGCGTCCCTCCTCTCGGCAACAGCCTCCAGGCCTTGTGCTTCCTGTGGGAGTGAGGAGAGAGAAGTCTGCTGCCATCCCTTAGCCAGGGTGTCCCCTAGCATGTCCCCTAGCTGTAAATCCTGCCGCAGCAGGGGAACTTGGCACCCCACTTCTCTCAGGGGTACAGCTGGCAGTAGCGCAGCACCATCCTTTCCCAGCAGCACAGTTTTTACAGTCAATGGCCCAGCAGCATGCGGTGGTCCTTAGGACTGCAGGAGAAAGGAGAAATTAGCATGCGTGTCCCTGTGCCTCTTGGGCCCACAGCATCCAGGTCTCATAACTCTCCCTTTCTCTGCACTGTCCTGATGCCTCTATTGTTTCTCATCAGCTCTCAGTATGTTGATTTAATGTCTTCTGCCTTCCTGGGGCAGAAATAACACTTGTCCTTTCCCCTCATCTTGAAGACGATGCTGTGCAGCAGTGGAGAGTCCTTGAGAGTGCATTAGTGGCATTATTGGCAGCTCTGACCCACAACCATCTCTTACTTGTCTGCTCCAGACAAGATATTGAATTCCCCAATCCTACAAACTGAAAAGATGAATGGGAGACCAGGATTGTTGCCTGGGTAAAGCAGAGCTGTCATGCTCTCTGCAAAGGCACGGGTTCAGCTGCCCCTCAGTACTCCCACTCAAGTATGTTGATGACAACCAGAAAAGTTGGTTTTGGTACTGTCAGAACAGTGCCAGTTGCCTGTTTGGCCATGTGTAAATGAGCAGGACTTCCTCTGGGCACAAAATCCCTGGGAGGTGCAAGACCTTGGCTCCTCCATGGTGCCTGCTTTTCTGGTGCTGCGCATGTGCAAAGCAGGGAACACTGCCCAGGCCTCAGTGGAGAAACAGACTGAGGGATACTGTGGTGTGCCCCAAGAGTGGCACAGAAACAGCAGGTTCAGTTTGTGCTGAATGCACAAATATATGACTGTCCCAAGGCCACACAGTGTAACAGAAGAGTCATTCAACACAAAGCTTTGGCTCACTTGAAATGCAGGATTTGCAGAAAACACTGTCCCCAAGGTCACTGAAAGAGATTGCTGGACTCAACAGCTCAACACCTCCTGTTGAGCTGTTCAGAAGGTAACAACAAGCTCATTTGAAATGTGTCCTGAGGCTTGCTGGGAAGCCAAGCTCCAGGCTGAGCAGTCTGCTCTGCCCAAAACCCTGGGCCAGTGCTGATTGCAGCCTGCCTCCACCTGAGCAGACTGGCTTGTAAGGCAGCCCCGGGCTCCCTGCAAACCCAGGCCCCCTATGAAATATTCACCAGTCCCAGAGCCCAGCAGCAGAGCCTCAGCTTAGCTTTGTGTCTTGCATGAAGTAAAAAGCCAAGAGTATTTTCCTTGGTTGCACCACACCTCCTGTTCCTGTCATTGCCTCTGGTATGCAATGCCACTGCTGTTCATTTTCTCCTAGGGATGAGTCAGACAGGCAGTGGCATCTTCTCCTGATGTTTCTGAACCCACCAAGGTTTTCAGTAGTTTTTTGCTGAGGTGGTCCTGACTCCTCTGGGTTGCACCAGCTTCCCCTTCCCTCTCCCATTTCAGGGCAGCTTGAGCCATGAGGGACAATTTTGTGTTGGTACTTGCACAGGGAACTCAGTGTAGGAGCTGGAAGCTGGCTGTTTCTGAGATGGAAATTTTGTGAGTGTAGACGGCTGGACAGCCAAGCACTCTGGTTCAGACAAGAGCCACCCCGGTTCCCTGCCAGAAGCTCTTCCTTATCCCTGCCATTTAGTTTTCTCCCTGCTTGAGAAGGCAAGTGAGTTATGATCTTGAGGAACTGGCATGGGCACAGAGCCAGGGGAGACCAAGAGCGAGCAGAAAAATGATGGGAGCTCTCAAAAGAGTAGGTCAAAGACACGAGGACTGAGAAAAAAGGGAGGAAAAGTCAGACATAGCCTTCTGCTGCAGCTTTTGAGGAAGACCACTTTATTCCCAGCAATTAAAAGGTTAATTCCCTTGATAACACCTCCCCCTCTTTCCCAAAGTATATCTCAGAAATAATCAAAGTATTTAATTAGTATTGCACTAGTCCAAATAAGTACAATCATCTTTCAGGAGTATTTACACGTCAGGCTATAATTAGCAGCCTCCTTGGCACCAGCCCACATGAGGTGACAGGTCACAGTTTCCATTACATGCTGCATTTCTCTATATCATTGCTCATTCCTGAGTGACTATGAAATGAGTTAACCAAACTCAGCAAAGACGACGGATTGAGTGAGCCTTGGTGGTGACCAGAAGAGGAGCAAGTGATTTTTCTTGTCAGGGACTTGTTGACAATAATCAACACCTTAGTTAAGTGATAACCTCCTTGTTTACTTTTTTTTCCAAGTAATCTGAGAAGTGGAATTTCAAGATTTCTTTATTTTCTAGTGATGATTAACCATTTCTACCTTGACTGAACTTCCTTCTCCTATTAGGAGGGAAGTGTTTTGTCCATCCTACTGGATGATGTCTCTTGTTCCAACAGAGGCAGATGAGTGAAAGAGTGGCTGCACTTAAAAAACCAAAATTGTTCTTGAATGCCTTTTACTCCTAGACCTTGCTGCTAGCCACTCAGACATGATAAGAAACGTAAGGAAGCACAATGAAACTTCAGACCAGAAATGAACTTCTGTCTTAGGAGAAAAGTTATTGGGTTATGATCAGAGCTGCAGGAGGCTGAGTCCTTGAGCATTGGCTTGCTCCACTGCATTTGCTGAGCTATTCCTAGTTTTACTACAGTTTTACTCAAATTCTTACCTTTTCTCACAAAAATGTAAGCATCCTTATTTTCTCATTGCAAGAGCAACTGGATGGGAAAAGGCCCAGTGAAGTGGGCATGCACACTGAAGAGTCTTCCAGCCTCCCTGGGTGCTTTTTGACTTTCTTCCTGGAACTTCATCCCTACATAATGTACAAGGGTTTTGCAGAAATGGTGACTTCTGGTTTGGTACCATGCCAGCTCCTCATTTAGCTGGCTTTCTGCTTGGATGTGAAACTCCAAAGATGTTTTCTTGCTTCTCACCGACCCACTCAGAAGTCCCATGCTCCATTTTGGGTGGGAATGTGGATGCAGCATGTTTGAGGGAGAGGAGGGAAAGGAAGGATGAAGCATTTAGGGCATGTGAAGATTTCAAGCTGATGTCCTGCCTGGCTGCTGTGAGGCAGCAGGAACATTAATGCTGACCCCCAGCTATGGGCTGTCTTACAGCTGCAGCTGGACAAAGATGTGAACAAGTAAAAGGGCCTCCTTAGGCAAGAGGAAGCTAGTGGAAAACTAGAAGGATAAGGAAATAAAAATCAGATGTTTTTGCAGAAGTTTCCTGCTGAACCTCTTGTCTGGGCCTCCCCCCAATGCCTCATGCATGGCTGCTGCTCTGCTGGTCCCCTGCGCTGGCGGCAGTGGACTGCGCTTCATGCCTCGGAGCATGCAGGGCTCAATTATGCACTTATATGTCTTCCTCAAAATTGGCACCATCTGGACCACCACCTGAATGTCATTTTTTCCCTGCACAGCTTTTCACATGATTTGCCAGCTTGTGTTTGTGATTTCGAGTGGGGGGAGGGATGTGTGCGAAAGGTGGTGAGATCTGGCACAGGTTTTTTGCATAAGCAGTGCCACTGACAGAACTTTTATTTAGTATTTAATTGATCTCTGCACCTCCTTGGAAACCTGTGCCACTTACTCAGAGGAACTCCCTAAATCTATGTCAACCTCCAACTGGGACAAGTTTATTCCTCTAAAAGAATAAACACATTAATCACCTTAAGGACAAACTCAGAAATAATAAGCAGCTTATTGTTTGAAATGCTTCCACAGGGAAGAGAGAGCATACCAGGACAGGACTTGGAAAGGCCAGTCTCTCTTGGGTAGTTCAGGTTGCATAGGTACCTAAACAGCATCTACAGATCAGCTCTCACAACCTGCTCCAGGATGCTCAGGTGAAACAAATATTGCTCCATCACCTACAGCACAGTTGAGGCTCTGATTATATAAAAGTGTCCACAATCACAACCTTCATTTTAGGAGTTCGCTATAATCCAGGACACAGACTTCTAAATCAAATTATGATTTCATAAATCTGACTAACCCACGCTGTTGGCCTGTTGCTGCAGAGCACATTCTTGTACCAATGCTGTCTCTGCCATCAGCCAGTTGCTGTATGAATGGCACAGGAAAAAAGGCCACTATTCATATAGGCTGTACTCAGGTGGTACCTAAACACACTGTCCAGCTCTACAGGATCCAGTCATGACCTCTTTCTGGGTCAATAACACCTACATTGGTCCACAGGGAGTGAAATTATTTGTATACACCAGTAGAAAACATTTAATAATGAAACTTTAAAAATACTGATGTTTTAATAATATTAAATATATTACTTCTTATAGGGAAGCTTGGAAAGGACAGTTCAGTGCCTGCTGCCTTCACACAGGCTTTGAGGAAATGAATTAGTTGCATTGCAATCAATAAATTACAAACTTCTAGCTAAAACCTCTTTGAAATCATGTTGCCTGACAGTGTATGTCAATCAAGTAAGGGTTTAAAATGTTTTAGCATATGCAGGCACACAGTCTTGTCACTATACATGTAATCACTAGTGAGCTAATCTGAGAGTCACACCCTCTGCCTTCCTGGCATCAAAGGCTGTGCAGCTGGCATCGTTGTGGAAGCCCTGCAAACACACAGGTGTTTTCTAAATGCCTGTAAGTGTTGATCCTCAAGGACAAGCAGGGCTAGATATTGCCTCACCAATGAAGCTCAAGGAAAACCAGGAGCTATGGAGAGTGGCACTACCTCCAGGTGGGGACTAGTCATGTGAAAACTGGGTGACACCTTCACTAGTGTGGAGAGGAGGATTTGCTATTTTAGTTCTGCCTAATAATCAATACTTTTGGGGCACTGGTCACTCTGGGTGTACTGCTCCTCTCATCTTCCCACTCAGCTGTGCCGTGAGCTCTATCGTCTGTGTCCTCCACATTCACAAGTAAATTAGCTCCACCATCCAACAGCCATGTAGTCTGGTGGCCTTCTGGTGGAGTCTCTGTAAAACCTTTCCTAATTTACAAGAAGCATATACATTTTAGAGATCAAGACAAAAACATGTCTATTCCTAACTATGGCGAGGAGAAAGGCATATGCTCCTCCACAGGGGGGGCTCAGGTCCACAGCTACACTACCGGTAAGTGGGGCAGGACTGTAGAACTGGACTAATAAAAGGAGCTGTCATGTCATTTTGGGAACCAAGCAGGTCTAGGTCAGCCAGAAGCTCTGCCAGGGAAGAGCCATGGGTCTCAGCCTTTTATTTGAAACTTAACTTGATCGCAATGTCAAGAGCTCAGCTGCTGGTTCAGCACAACACTAATTAAAAGTGTATCTTACATCCCTTTAATGACTGGTGTAACAAATGGGAGCAGGAATTGATCGGATAGATACCCAAGGTCAGTTAGTTTTGGCTGTTCCAGTAAAACAGGAGCAATATGTGCACATAGCTATGAAATAGCTCTTAGTCAGACATACAAACAGATTAGCACATGTGGAGTTAACTCCAAAGAAACTTAAGGAAAACAGACTTTTGTTCAGGATGGTGAGGGAAGAGGTCCTTTTCCTTCTTAAGTGCCTGTCCTAAGTTTAAGGATGGATGGATGGATGGATGGATGGATGGATGGATGGATGGATGGATGGATGGATGGATGGATGGATGGATGGGTAGATGGAATAAGACAAGCACAATTATTGAAATCCCTGATATTTTACTTGTTTTTAAAAGACAGAATGTTTTTTTCCTGTTTGTTTTGTTTTGTTTTGTTCTTAAATAATGAACCACCTCTTTCATGAAGTCCAGGGGGCCAGCAATTGCTCTTTTCTATCTAAAAATTGAGTGTTGGAGTGGTGCCAACTCTCAAAGAAATAAAGTGCTAGCCAGTGGCAAGAAAATGCAGTCTGATTTATTCTGTACCTTTAAAGTGCGTGGTAGGCCTGTACATTAAACCCAGCAGCTTTTTAATTATGGATTGGCTATTTCTAGTAGCCTTAAGATACAATTATCTGTCCAAATGAAAAAACAGCTGGGTGTCAAGGCTGAAATACAGGCTTGCTGATTTTGCCCAAACAAGGAGACTCAACAAATCCATGGAAGTTTTCGCTGCATAAATACTGTAGGCACCTACCTTGCAGCTGGATACCGCCCCGTATATCACCTATGTTCGGAGCACAGAGACTGACACTGACTATGGTTTTTCAGCAAATGCATAAACAATGATTGAGGTTGGACTGTGTTCACAACCCTTTTCTTTCCAGAAATATTTTGAATTAGAACTTGACTTAGAAGAATGCTTATGGAAGGTAGAATTAGAACAAGTATCAGAGAATGATTGAGCAAACCCCACTGTAACTGTTGTATCCATATTATTGGGTGGCAGAGACAATACCAGGTGACCTGAATGTCCAAGACAAACTAAACAAAGTTCCTTGCATTTCAACTATCCAATGTCAGTAGCAAACTCTGTGAATGAGCGGCAGATTAACAATTTCCCCAGGAATAACTCTCTGGCAAGTAAATATTTGGCAATTATATTCAAATAGTGAATAAATCTTGGAGATACTGCAATCTACTTGCGGGTAATTTGTTAACACCAAAAGAAATAGAGTTCGTCAAAAACATCTTTGCCCAGGAATGACAGGCTCATAGGCTAATAGAAATTAATTTTCCATCTCTAATATTGGGCACTACTTCCATGTGGTATCACAGACCCTGACAGTTCTTTGGCATGTGATGTTTAAAACAGCCAGTTGCAATTTGTGTTTGCTTTTAAATTTACAGTTTAGCCAAGGGGATACAAAAATGCTTCCTGCTGGGAGCAAATTCACCCCTCCACTGGGCCCACACAGACTCTGCACCATGCTTTGAAGTTCACTGTAAAACTGTGGAGTTGGTGCATGGCCCCCACCTGACCAGGGATGTCATCTGTTAAGTGAACTCTCAGGATGTGACTGAGGCAGGGACAGGTTGCCTTCAGCGTGTTTGAGGTTAACGCTTTGTGCTCTTGAGCTCTGACTGCATTTTCAAGTCTCCCATCATCACTGTTGTGAGCAGTAATGAGCCCACTATAGACGATGGTATCCCCCTCTGTGACAATCATTAATTGCATCCCTGATGGAAGTGGTATCTTAAGGAAATGATCCTGTATTCCAGGCTGTTATCCAAGCATGCTGGAGAGGCAGGAGGTGATGACCAAGATTTACACAAGAAGAAGCTCAGCAGCCTCAAGGAAGCTGAGATGGTGAGACGGCAGCAGGCCAGGAAGATCAAAGGGCTTTCTGAGGCACCAGCTCATCAGCTGGGTCCTTGTGTCCAAGGATGGGGACAGAGAAAGTGGGAAGGGGACTGACTCACTGGGACCTCTTTCTCAACCTCCCCTCTCCCATGGGGATCTTCCAGCAGCCAAAGTGCATCTCCTATTTCTGCTCTGCTGAGGAGAAGTCTGCTGTACCAAGCCATACTCTGCTCCCTCTGCTGTACCTATGGCCAGCAGAGACCCCACTGCAGTGGGTGTTCCTGCGGTCTTCCAGGAGAATGAGTAAACAGATCATTTCAAGTGCACCCCCACACAACTGCTGGGCTGAGATGAGTCACCAGGAGCAGGCCGGGAATCTCAGCAATGTCTGCCTGGCTGCAGTGCCTGTGCAGCACCAAGGGGAGCACACAGTATCTCCATGCAAGAGCTCCTGCAGGACACACCATAGGAAAAAACACATTTGTCTTGTTTTATGGGGAACTTGTGCATGGAAAGTCCATGCAGATTATTTCCATTGATTTTGGAAATATCTGCTTGTGTGCGTGTGTTTGTATTGACCAAGCATAATGGTCAATACTTTACACGACAGCGTTATATAAAGCTTTCTCTTAACATGACTGCAGGGTGGTTGTATTACATGCAAACAAAAAATCCCTGTGGATATTACACAATACCTTTCTGTGGAAAAATATTCCAGGAGTGATGTAGATGGCTTTAACATGTTTTATTGGAACTGTGTCGAAAAAGACCTTCACTCTGCAGCGAGGTGCACTAGCTTCTGTGAAGACAAATGTGCAGGGTTTTGAGAATGTCATGTGTGTCAATAATAGAATTCTTTTCAGATACTATGGATTTTACAGTTTTAAAGCCTTTGATAATCTGCCTTTCCTGGACAGGGCAAAACTGCTGACTCCTCTTGCAGTTGGGCACAACCCCTTTGTGATGGGAGTCAGCTCCCCTTTTCAGCTACTGTGACAGAATTGAAAATGTGCCCAACAGGAAAGCTACAGTGGGTGGGTTTGGCATTGACTCTGTCTCCCCCTGGCACTCTTGCTAGGGTAAATTTGCAACTGAAATTCCAAATTTGGCAAGATAAGGAAGAACCATTTTCCTGGCATCCCTCCACAGGTACTCAGGAGAGTGGATGGGGGGTGGTAGCCACAGAACAGATGGCAGTGTGGGATGAAGGTAGGTAAAGCGGTCAAAGAGGCGCAATAAATAGATCTAACAAATATGTTACACCACAACATGTGTGACACATGCATGTAGCTTTCCATGAAGAGCACAATGCCAGGGTGATACCTCACTTACGCAAATGACTGGGTAATTGTGCCGTATGGACAAGCACAGACCTTCTGTCTTCACATTACTGTGTTTCTCCTGAGTGATCTTTTAAAGAAAGAGAGAGGCAGCAAGATCAATAGCAGTCTTTGAGAAACCGGCATATGAGAAAAGCCTCAGCCCTTACAGTCTGAGGTGGGGATATGGCTGAAAAGAGACATGATAGTCCACAAATATCTACACTTTTCATGATGAGGAATGGAAGTTGATATAAAGTGCAATAAATTCAAGGCTATGCAGAAAATACATTAAGGGAAATACTCCAGGAAAAGAGAAATCTTTTCTGCTAAACACCTTTGCTGTTTGTGGCCTACAGATGGCTCTCCCTGTTTTTAAACTTACTCAGAGATGACATTTTATATTGTATATCAGACTGGTTTTTTTCCCTTGCAGTAAATGTTTCAAGTATGGAAAAATGTGTTCCTGAGGGCATCTGCTAAGGTCCCATCCACAGAGGTTTCAGAGGTGTGCTAGATAAAGCAACTTCCGTGAATATTCAGTAGGGAAAATCCTGCTGATTAAAGGGAGCAGTGCAAGATGAGCTGCCAGGTCTTTTATTATCTATGACTCCAGGACTATCTGTAGTGAAGGGAGTTCTTGCATAAAAGCCTTTACAGGCTTTATTTATGCCAAGGCTGCTTCCAGGAAGGAGGAATCCATCATGTCAGAGATGAATGCAAACACAGAGCTTTCTCTCTTGCCCTCTCTCTCCATTTGGACTGTCCTTTCATCTGACATAGAGACTGTGGTGTTCTGTATATACTCTGCAACCTGATTTGCTTAAGACTCCCCAGAAACAAAGAGACAGTGAGGGTGGGATCAAATTAATACAGTAACTTGACTGTTTTCTGGAAATTGCCTGCTGGGTCAAAAGAGAAAGTCAGTAAGGGAAGGCCAAGTGCCACGAGAGTGGGTTCCAGTGATGCCCTGACCGTCAGGCAGAGAGCCAAGGAAAGGATGCTGATCCTGGTCCCTCCACCTGCAGCCAGGCACATCTTTCCTGTGACCCATTAGAAACCTCAAAGCCCCAGCAGATGAGAAGAAAGGTCACCCCCAAACCACTGTTAGAGTGATGCAGAACTGCTGTCATATTCATTGGGTCAATAATACCCCAGGTGAGAAAGAGAAAACCCACACTACCAATTTAATTTCCTATTTGATGCAGACACTGGCTCTTGACACTGGTTCCACATTTTAAAAGTCTATGGTTTGCTGTTCTGCTTTTCATAAAGCTCTAACAATTGTCTAATTAAAGGATGGCAGAAGGCAGCTAAGCTCTGCCCAGCTCTGGCTGTAAGAGCGGTTTTGCAGAGGGGAAGGCAGGGTGCATCAAAGGAGTTCTGCATCATGGCAGAGCATCTCCGTGTCCAGAGGCAGGTCATCACAGGAGGACAGGCATTTTTGGGTAGGGTACTATCCAAAATGCATAACATGTGGAAGCTCAGGACTTTAGTTACAAGATAGGGCTTGATGTGGCCCATGGTGGATGATCCATCACACTAAGCGCAGAAATACGTTTCTTTTCCCATGTGTTGGATGTGGGAGAATACTGGCAAGACAAACTTTTTCCAGTCTGTGGAAAGCTCTAGTTAGCATGATTTGTCCAGACCATGCCCCAAATCTGTCTGTGCCCCAGCATGGAGGATCGAACATATTGTATCAGGCATCAGCTGAGGGAAGGATTTGAGGCCTTCCCTGCTACTGTTTGTGTAAACAAATATGTAGCTGCACTGACAGACAAACATACAGAAAGTGGTGTCGGAGATTCCAGCTGTCCCAGAGGCGACAGCACAGCCAAGCAGTCCTGAACACAGTATGCTGGCAAATGCTACAAACTTGCTTTGGCCAAGGTGCTGCCACTGCCTGAGATCAGGATGCACTTTTATTGCAAAAGTGGGGTGAGGGGGATGCATATCTGATGCAAAGGTACTGATGCAAAAGTGCATCAGTAGCTTTGCATGTGGCAGCCCTTGAGGAGTTTTCTTTCAGTGAAGAGACTGATTCTTCAGCTAGCTTTCATAGGAAAATATTAGTTTGACAATCCCTTCATGAGTTGTACAGACCAGCCTCTCTAAGAGGGGGCCAGGGAAAACAAGGGTTAAGGAAAGGCAGCTGAGAACCGCAGATGCTGAAGCAAGGGGATGTGGGGAAGATCCAGGGCAATGGTGATATGGTGTGCTGGCAGCATGATGGGTGGAGGAGCACTGATGCTCTGATGAGCAGAACAGCAGGATGGCTTGAAGGCAAACACACAAAGGACATAAGGCTGTCAGGCAAGACAAGGGACTGCACATTGCAACTCTCTCAGTCTGATTCCCAAGATATTAACAATGGAGTCTATGTGCACTAAGCTTGGGGTCTAGTTGAGGAAGGTAACGATTTCCCTGGCCTGTACTGGTCCCTTGCTGCAAACCCAGCAAATGTTACATGTCCTGCAGAGACAAGTGGCGCACAGAAAACAGAGATGGGTGGATGGCTCCAAAGGATGTAAGCCCAGCAGGTCTGAGCTCTCATATGGGGGGGGGTCACAGGCAGGTCTGGGAAGCAGCACAGTCTCGAGCAGGGTCGCTGGCAGTCACACCCCGTAGCTCTGCAGGCAGGCAGAGCTTGGGCTGCAAACACAGCTCGGCTCTGGGACCTTCCAAACCTGAGAGCCACAGGTTTTGTTCTCCTAAGAAGCAGCGCACCCAGCTTGCTAATGGGCGGCTTTCCGGCTTATTTGGGAGTAGCGAAGCCATGCCTCGGGTGCTGGTGCCAGAGGGTGCGAGATGAGGGTCACTGAGCAGCACGGACTTACGCTGCAGCGAACCAGGTGCCTTTTTCACCCCCTGGCATGGGGCAGAGCTTCCGAGCTCGGCCGCGCAGCCTTTGTTTTTGGTGTTTGCTGCGGCTGGACGTTGTCCATGCGGCTGGATGTGATGAGGCTCCTCGGGAAGGGTTAAGGCCCGCGGGCGGAGCAGCCGGGCCCGCTCCCGCAGCGCCGGTCCCTCCCCGCTGCGGGCGCAGCTGCGGCCCGGCCCGGCCCGGCCCGGCCCGGCCAGCTGGCTCCGGGCCCAAGTCCTGAGCGGCTCCCTGCCTGGGCGAGGCCAGGAACACTCGGCGGCAGCGCCGTCCAACCGTGGCCCCGCTGCCTCTCCAGTTCGGGGTCACTGCAGGATGGTGCCCGCGTCCCTTCGTGCAGCACGGATCCACAGAGCCCGCCCGGAGCGCCCCTCCACCCACAGCCCTGCTCCTGGAGCAAAAGCCGCTACTGCTCCCGGCCCCCCTCCACCCTCCACGGGTCTCGCCCTCTGCCGGGATGTGGACAAGCAGTTCTGGCTGCCTCCTGTCACACCACAAGGGCAGGAGGTCCTTCAGAATTTTTCCCTCGTAGAAGAAAATCCCACAGTGCCTCCTGTGGCCCCAAATGACCCCCAAAGAGCAAATTTCAGAATCCCAGATGCTTTTAGGGGAAATGATGCGTTGTATAAAGAATCATTTGATTTTTTTTTTTAATCTGTTGTGCCTTAATCCACATGGCACGAGGCTCACGCAGAACCATGGGAAGCATCACAGTTCTAGGCTGTGAAGCTGTGCAGCATGTAGGAATAACCTGCACATGAATGGACATGAGAAATACTGTTGAAGATCCAAAAGGAAACAACCGCTCCTGAAATCCCAGTCCACACAACTTCATGTCCAAGTACACCCATAAAAGGTGCTGCTCAGGGCTAGCTGTCACCTACTATTTATGTAAGGATGGCATGGTTAAAGGCCCCAAAGATGAGAGAGAGAAGCTCAGTTTAGTATCTCTGCTGATAGCAATATCCAAGGAACAATGCCAGTGCCCACAAGAGAGCTGTCCTCTGCCAGATGAGATATTTTGACATGTCTTCTGGGTCCCCAGACAGGAATGTACTGGTAAATCCCTAAATTCTGCCCACTAACATCTACCCTCTGTGTGGGGTGAATCCACAGTTTCCTATTGCAAATACAGAGGGCAACTACACTGACACTTGTGGCTATAGCCATAAATTCACATTAAAAGGCTTCAAGTAATAGCATTGCTGTGTAAAGACAGCCTTTGAAAAGCTTGTTTCCAAAGCTTTGCAGCAGGATTAGGCGGTTGCTAGCTCTTAGCTGCAAGTTTTGCAGATGCTAGGGGCTGGCAAAGCAAAATCTGTATCACATGAAAAAGTTGATCAGGGCTGACTCTCCCCTGCTGTGAGATTACTTTTCTCACTACAAAGCATTTCTCCTCAGCAGTAAGTTCAAAGTACGTGTGGGCATGAAGATAGTGTATTGCTCACCAGCTCACTCTTCTGCTGAGCAGCCATGTCGCTTGTTCTCCGTCTCAGGTTATAAACAGTGCTGAGAAGCTGCAAAATTGCTCACAGCTTAAACGATGTAATCATGATAACCTGCCTATCTTACCCTACTGTAAGCTCTACTTTAATAATCCTGCTTAATCATTAAACCACAATAAAAACAAGCCAAGGAGTTTAAGGCAAGAGCCAACCCAAGGTGTATCAGAGCACTGCTCCAAACTTGAACTGAGCAGTCAGCCAGAGGCAGAGGAAGCCACATAAAAGGATACCAAAGTTGTTGTGCAAAGGGTCAGAAAGATGTGGCAGAAAATTTGTATCCGTTGGGACTTACGAAGCTGTGAGCTGCTCTTGTTAGTCAAGACTCTGCAGTGGTGCCCTATTTACATCCTTTTCCCAGGAGACCATCTTGTTATCTAACACACACACTCCACTCAAGTCTTGTTGTTGATGTAGATGCTCTGACTAAACCCTTATTCCTGACGATTATTGAGTGTAACAGTGGTTGATGGTTATTTTTCAGATAGCTTTACTCCTCTACTGAAGAGTGCAAAGACAGCAAATTCCTTGGACAGACCTATTCTGCTCCCACCATGCTGCATATTGTGTTATGGCAAACTAATTTTTTTCTAAGGCCATTTCATACCAAGGGTGAGGTTAGATTAAAAAAAAAACAAATATGGAAAAGCAGGAAAGAAGAGACACACTGCTTCTGTCACTCTGCTGGAGACACTGAGAACAGGGTTAGGCCAAGGCCTGCCTATGGATGCATCCAGGGTTTGCACTGATTCCAGGAGGATTATTCTTGTGTGCATGAGTGCATGACAGACAGAACAGATTTGGTCCTTGTTGCTTTTACTTTTCCAGGATGCTCCATTTATTTGTGCATTTTAGGAAACAGGCTGGTACAGTCAGATGTTCTGTACCTGGGTTCCCCTTCTCCCACCCAAAACAGAAATAATATTAGGCTAAAAGCATTACCCATGCCAGAAGATAAGAGAGCCAAATTCTTTCGAAGACAGAGGACTTACCAAACCCACCAGGGTTTCACCTGAGTAAGACTAAACAAAGAACTTCACCAGTCTTTGACAATTTGGCTGAAGAGACAATGAGTCAATTTTGTATTTTCAGACCAAAATAATAGTCTGGATGGGGGAACGCTCTTGCCTCAGCTTCCTTGAAAGCGGAAATGAGAGAGTTAGTATTGCTGAGATCATCCCAGAATTTGGGTTATGGTGCAGAAAAGTGATTCAAGTTCTGCAGTCTGAAATGGGGTATATTTTGTCTTAATTGTCTCAGAATCACCTCTTGTAGGATTTGACTGCAGCATGGAAGCATCCTGATATAACTTTACAGTGCATCATGTTGTTGTTACTGTAGTAACTTATTACTAGGACATCTTGTGTTACCTTTATTGCTGCAGTACCTGGTACAAATGTACCACTGTTTGTCCACACACACTGTTATTACTGCCTTATTCCCCAAACTAATTTACTGCAGCATCCTGTTGTGTCTTATTGCTGCATTATCAAAATGTTACTTTACTGCAGCGGCCTGTGTTACCTTATTGCTACATTTATTCTTGTATTATTATGTCAGCTTACTGCCACTTTTTATGGCTGCCCTGCTACCATTTTATTACAGTACTCTATGGAATCTTAGTGCTGAGTTATACTGAGAGTACATTAATCCATTTGCTTCAGCCTAACGCTGTCTGCACTGGCTCATCGAACCTTTCCTAGTGCTTGTCCTGCAGCTGTTTTGCCACAATAGCCATGAATGCTCTGGATACTCTATTATCCAAATAACAGTGCACAGCCATATTTCACAGCCATAGCCCTGTAAATATGGGAAGTTTTGTAGCTAGCTTGCACAGCATGGACATTGTAAAAGCTTTTCAAACTGTCTTTCCTTGAATTGATGCCATTTAGAACATAAACAGAGGTGGAAAACTGATTTCCTAACTCATCTTTGGCATGATGAGGTAGTTGGAAGACTGGACACTTACAAAGCAGCAGATTACTGCTTGCAGTGCTCAATGGGACACTGCTGGGTGTACAAGAGTAGCATCACTTGGAATAAGTGACATCATTAAAAAGCAATAATTCAAGGATGCAGTTCATGTGGAAGTAGTTATATGTTAGTATCACCATATGTGAAGTAAAAGACACATGAAGAACAGTTCATATGTATTCCCAGGAGGAGGCCTTGTCTACCCTCATGTTTGTTTTGGAGAAATTTAGTCAGGAAATGAGGAGCAGAGCTTTCTTGCCTCCAGAGGATATGCAACTCTGTCCGCTCAGCTAGCCATTGCTGAGCAGATCAGTTTGCATGAGTGTGCATTTAAATGGCAAGCTGTTCAGCATCCAGGCCCCCTGATGCACGCCCATATGCATGCTCTCCATGTCTGTAAGAATTCCCTCCAGGCGCTCAACTGTTCAAACATGGAATATTCCCCACAGGCAAAATACTGTGGCAGCCAACGTGACCATCCTGCAGGAATAAAGCTGAGTTCAAAGCAGAGTGCGTTGCTCACAGGGTAGCAGCAAATCCCCAAGTTAAAGCCTGGCATTTCTGCTCCCTGCACAGACCATAACCCAAATTCCACCTGTTCCATCACCTGCCAGGATCCTCCAGTCCTGCCCACATGTTCCCCCATGCTGCAGGACACTACGGAGTAATTCCAAGGGGTCACCCCATCCTTCCCCCAGGAGGCAACCTCTCCAGTGTCAAGAACACACTGCAAAGCGGAGACCCACATGTACCACTTTACCATCCCTGCTCCTTGCTACCCACCAGTTTAATTTTTATATGTACAGTGATGCATGGCACTGGTGAGTTTGACAGAGATCAAAACACCATTTATAAGGCTGTGAGAAGAGATGACCTCTGCATTTCCTAGGGATGACTAAGGGGACACATATCCATATGCATGAATGGACAAGTGAGCCTATTACACAAAGACCTGCTATTTCCCAAGGGGACCCTTTGGCTGAGTGGGCAACAGAGGACAAATGGGTCCTGCAAGGACAGATAAGTGAGAGTTTGCAGGGGACCAGATGTCCTCTTCAGAGCCAGGGGACCACAAGGATGTCACGTACATTGATGGTGGTTCTGCAGTCCTGGAACTTGCTTGTGTGCCATGTATTTGTAGGGTGAATTTGGTCTGAAGGCCTCAGACAGTAGGCTGTTTAGGGTATAGGCATGTGTAAAGAACAAACATCATACTCAATATTCTACATTCATGCAGGTGTATGGACCTTAGGTAAAATTGACATTATCACTTTTCTGTGGGAAAGAAAAGAGGTATCAGAATGAGAACTGTCATGGGCAAAGAGGAAGGTCCTTTTTCTGACAGAACCTATGCTTTTTTTTGTGCATACATAAGCCTTAGATATTAGAATAATACTTGCCTCAGAAGTGAATGTTGTTGATAGCCAGCTGTCTACTTAGCTAGATGGTTTTTCTTAGGTAGGAATGCAGACTTGTAGCCATATAGCAGTTTCTACCACCTGTACAAAAAGCCAGTTTGCCTTGGCATGAGTGAAGAAGACCAAGAAATGTCTAGTTTCATGTTTGCTTCAGATCTGAACTGCTTACAAAATATAGGTTTTGTGGTACTAAGTCAGCTGAGTCTTGAAATTCTTTTCATATATAGATAATATACTGCATGTGAATGCAGGCCATTTGCCTATCTGCAGCTAGTTTAAGTGGATTTTATATTAAAGTCACTTCAGTCCTGTACTCATCCTAACCTCCATATCCCAAACAGTTTGAAACAAGCTACTGGGTCATCTTTTGCTGTTGCATTCGTGGACTGTAGGTCAGACGAGTTTTAGTGGAAGCTCATTTCCTCCAATGGTACAATTTGACTCTCAGAATGATGCTTCTCAGCAGGGTCAGTTACCAGAGCATGATATCACAGCTGGCTGTGCTGCTGTTTAGGGAGGGTCACCTGGCACCAGCACCCTGCCCGCTCGCACCCTGTTTCTGCTGGTCCCATCTCCATGAATTCCCTCCTCACCATAGGCTGAATTTTGACGCCTGCCCACATCAGAGTTGCCTTTCCCTGGATACATGTGAGTGGATTTTGGCCCTCTCCAATTGGAGAGCTGGAGTCCTGTTTGATTTGCTTGGAGAAAAGCCTGAACATCCATCATTGATTAGGTATGCAAAAACTTAAATAAATAGAAAATTAAATAAAATTTAAATAAACTCACTTTAAAATACCATATGGGGGTGTGGGTGTGTGTGTGTCTGCTTGTGTGCACATTGCACATCTCAAACATGACCTTTTGAGCATCAGGCGGAGTCTGATCACATTCACACTACGCGCACATGCAGAACGATTCCGCCGACGTCAGAGAATTTGCACCAGGATCAGAGTCTGACTCAAGGGGGCAGATCCTCAGGTGATGAAAACCACTCCTGCTCTCCTGACTTCAGCTGAGGATCTGGCCATCATCTCTGGACATGCTACATGCTATTGGAAGGACAACGAGTGATAAACTTAAATAGTGCCTTTTTTTTTGCATTGCTTTAAAGGAGGAGAAACGTAGGAAAGAAAAACAGTCAGTGAATCTGCAGGAGAAATGCATTTGGGATTTTGTGAGAAAGGAGAAGCAGCTTCCAGCAGATGTTTTATTGGATCCAGATGGCCACACGAAAGGGAGCAAATGAGATTGTGGCACCATCTTATTACAGTCACGCTTGTGCCAGGGAGAGGTGGAAAAACACAGATCTTTCTCAGCTCTTCTTTCGCCAAGCTGTGGTTGGGTCTGTTTCCGTAAATAACACGACAGCAAGCCCTCGCCTTGTTGACCTCCCATATATGGTGAAGTGTGCTCCTCCAAAACCTCAGTTGGAAACAAAGTACCTGCACAGAGCTCAGCGTCCTCAGGGAGCTGTGCAGACAGGGAAGTGTTGATGCAAACTGTGAAGGGAGGTGCTCCACTGGCGTGTGGCTCTCGGCTTCCACTTGCTCAGGCTGTCTCCTCGGCAGGGACCTGCTCTCCCTGAAGTGCCCCGTCCCCAGCAGTGGTCCCAGCTGTCTCTCCCGTGGGGCGGTCAACTGGAGCTGTCAGGAGGACTGCATCAGGCCCGTGAGGCGCTTGCTTGCCAGAGACTTTCCCTGGAGGGAGGGTCAAACAGACAGAAGAGACCCAGATGTGTAAGTGGTGGCGTGAGATGGTTTCTCTGCGAGTGAGGGGCAGGGGCTTTCCCCCAGAGCAGGGCATGAGGCTCTATTGACAAGGGAGGCAGGCGATATGGGGTGAGCCTGCCCCCAGCATTCTGTGTGCCTCCAGTTTTGCCCCAGAAAAGTGGTTTAGCAAGGAGGAGTTGTGCCTAGTGATGTCCAGTGGCTATCACTCAAGGCTGTGCCCTGGGACCCTGTCTTGTGAAGATGTTTCCTTTCTCCAGTTGCATGGGAACTGGTGAAAGCAAAGCCCTGTTCTACACTCACTGCTACTTGTTCTGCCTAGTGCTGTCCTGCTGGTGCAGAGCTCCACCCCAGCTTGGGGAGGGATGCACAGCCAAGGCTACTGTGAGAACTGGGATATCCCTCCCACAGTCTGTGAATCAGTATCACCTGCACAGCATCCATCAGGAATAGGTCTAGGAAAGAAGTAATTTAGGAAACAGTTTAGCCTGTCCCTGTCCTGCTGTCACTCACCTTTGCACACTCCTGGGTCACTTGCCTCCTCGGCTGGTGCCTATTTACTCCTGCTTGGCCTCCTTGCTCTCCCTGTGCTCTCCTCCAAGCCACCAATGCAAGAGTGTGGCTGTGACAACCTTGCTCATGCTTGCTGTCATCCACATGAGCTTTCCCACTGACTGGCAGGACTAAAGACTAGGAAGAAGGAAGGTCACCTGCACATCTGAACCCCTTCCCTAGCTTAAACCATACAGCACCTGCTTTCAGAAGCAAAGGACGTACAGGACCTATTTCATGACTTATAGCCAGTCTTCTCCATTTGCAGACAGGGTATATCCCCATAGGGAATATTGATGGCTTTGCAATTACTGATGCATAACAGTGAAAAACTGCCACAGGTATTGCACCAGTTGCTGTGTTTCTTTGGTGAGCTTTCCTCTTGAAAAGCAATGTTTTTCTTAAAGGACAAAAAAAGTCTTGCTTGAAATAAACATTCAGGGAATACCAGAGAGCTGTAGAATACCTAGCAGCTCTTAAACAACCTCCTCTTCATTACTATATTTAGCCAAGATTTCCTTTGCAATAGGAAGTCTTACTGATTGCGGTTTCAAAGAAAGAGCCACAGAAAGAGCAAGAGAAACAGATTATACAGTGAAAATGCGTATGCACAAAATGTGGAAGAATTTGAAATGTAAAAATTAGCAGGCTATTTGAAATAAATATTTTTAAACAAGTTAACACTCTAGGAAAAAAGAAACACTTCCCACCTCCCTTTGATTTCTAATCTCTTTCTGTGTAGGGCTGTTCCAGGAGGATGTAGCTGTTCCCTACAGAAGCCGGATTTCATTACTGAGATGTGTGACTTTCACCAAATAATTTGTTCAGCTGCATGAACACACACGGCCTAATCTGTCCATGTTCTGTATACCAGCAGTTGGCTACAGGAAACTGCCATCATGCTGACTGTCCTGCCTGGGATGAGAGACCCACAGCCATTGCACTGTGCCTCACATGCAGGGCTCAGCATGGGAATGGCCAGCTCCATCCCAGAGCTCTGCAGACACATGATTTAAGGCATGCATGTTTGGTGTTTGGTTTTTTTTTTCACTATAAATAAAATTTTTGATTATTATTATTTTTAAATACGCTGTTGTGAAGCTTGGCTCAGTGCTGCCCCAGGGGGTGGCCAAGTCTTCTGCAAGGCAGCGTGGCTTGGGGGCTAAGACCAGGGCTATCATTTTGCTGCTGTGTTAATTCGTGGAAGAATAACATGGCTGAGTTTAGAAAAAAACCCCCGTAGTTAGTTTCCACCAATATTTGGGTACTTCCTTAGGAAAAAAAAAATAACAAATAAGCCTTGGTTTATATAATGCCTATTCAGTCAGACTCTTAACTAATCTGCGACAGGCAGCTTCTCTTGTTATCTTCTCACAGGCAGGTGGCTTGGGGCTGCGCCAGCTCCCTGCGTCAGGTTCCAGCAGGGCTGAGCAAACACTGTTCCACGTCCTACCCCCTTTTCAACATTCCTGTGTTAGAGCAGGAAGGAGAAACGCCAGTAGTGGGCCAGGCTAAGGCAAGGGGACAGCTGTCCTGGAGAAGGTGGTCGGTTGGAAACGGAGCCACTGGCTGTGGTTTGCGCAGAGCAAACCCTGGCTCATGGGTTTTCCAGTGGAAACTGCTTCCCGTTGCGGGGAAAGGCAGTGGCCTCCATCTGCAGCTCCCCCGTCTCATGGGAAAGGCGTTACCCTGGGAACTGCAGCAAACTTTCCGCCTGCAGGCTGGGATGAGTCCCCAGCGCAAAGCCCGTCTGTCTGGGAGGATAGCTGTGCCAGGGAACGGCCTCGCACACAGGGACGTGCAAACAGATGGGTGCAAGAAGTTCTGTTTTAAGACAGCAGGAAGCAGGCAGCAATGTTGTCTCCTCGGCTGTTGTGTTCACCTCTGTGCTAGGACAGGTGGTAAAAGGATCCCTGAAATTGCATAGAGGGATTAATGCGGTGACATTTTTGACTACAAGCAAAAGCGCTGTAACGTTCAGCCCCCAACTACAGGCATATAGATGTAGGGGATTTTATTTCAGCCCAATGCAGGGCCAAGTGTCAGCCTCACACCATGGGTCTGAGTGATATGGTTATCTGCAGGCTGGAGTTGGGTGGGATGCAGGTATTTGGTTTGGGATTCTCTCATCTTAGACATTATCTGTCGTGGTAGTACGTATAAATAATAAAGGCTTGAGAGCCCCAGAATGTACCACCGAAGGAGTTCTGGTGGAGGGCTCCCAAAACTGGAGAGCTCCCCCCAGAAACAGACGTCACAATAGTTTAACCCAAGTTATGACAAGCCTACCCCCATGTCCCCTCATTGGATACCCAGTTGTCAATTAATTTCTATGTACTCCCCAAGTTCTACCAAGTTCTCCGTTATTTGGTTAATGATTTGTTCTCTCCTCTTGACTTCTCCCTCTTTCCTCCCCACTCCCCAAGTTATTGTCTCTGTAACCCTGGACCCTCCCTAACCCTTCCCCTGTATCCTCACCTGATTGGCTGTTTATTCCCCTCAAAACCCGTGCCACGGGCGGCTCCGGGCTCCAGTCCCTGGGCGCCCGCTGTGGTAATAACTGCAGCATGCTCCCACCTGGAGTCACTCCTTTTGTTTTCGGGTCTCCTACGTCTTTCGCCGTCCCCTATTCCACGCCGAACCCAGCTTCCCACCGGTGGGGCCAAACTTGAGCCCTCCTGGTGCCATCCACACAGCCCCCCCCGCAAGGGCGGTCGGGGCACTAGGATCGCACCGGCTTTTGGGCAGCGCTGCTATCCGGGAAGGCGCCGCAAGAAAGCCGTGGGAGACACGTTAATTATCATAAAAATAAAGAGGATCAGGAAAAAACTGCATTTCCTTAGAAAACCCAGTATCTCTTTCCTATTACTAAAATGAACAAGAAGGGAGCAAAACATTGTATTACAGGTGGAAAAACTGGATGGGATCTGCAATCCACTTGCTGATATAAATCAACATGACTCAGGTGTTTTCACAGAAGTGCTGCTGATTTACACCAATTGAGGGGCTGGCCCATGGTATCTCTGTTTCAGGTTTAGCCCTCCAGGGCTTCCAAGGCACAAAGCCCATCAGGAGACAAAAAAGGTTTGCATCAGCTGACTGAGAAAAGCCTAAATGCAGCACACGGGATAGCTCCTTTGGAATGAGACAGCGGCTCACTCCCCAGGCAGCCAGTCCATCCTGCTCCTGCTTGCCAGGAGGGTGTCCATGGCCAGAGAGTCCAGGATGGCAACACCATGCTTCAGTGTCATTGCTTAGTGTCTGAGAAAGAGGTGTCTGGGTAAGCAGGAGAGGGTGGCCTGTCCACCTTGAAACAGCAGAGGTGAGGTGCACCCCTGTATTTTTTGTGATCCCACAACCCTTCCCTGAGGCTGGCATGGTGTGAGTGTCTGAGGCAGTCAGGCAAAAGGCTGCTCTGAGAAGCTGGAGGTGGCTGAAATAGTTCTTAATTGGGTACAATACATGCCAAAAAAGTTCAGGTCCAGAGGAGCACGTTGGCTCTCATCTACCACATGGAATGGATGGAATTCCCTTGGGGATGTCTCTGACAGAGCAAGGGTGTTTCAGATTATTATGATGTGAAAGTTTGGCACAAACAGCACCTAGTTTCTTTAAAAAGGTTCAACCAAAATAAGTTATTTTTTCCTTCCACATGTTGTTTAGCATGAAACCAGTGGCTGCCCCCACATTTCTACCTCTCCTTTCCCGACCAAAAGAGAATGTCAACAATAAATGAAATTTCTCCTGCCTTATTTCCAGGAGAAATTTCATCTAAGCTGTGCTGGCAGGGGGTTTGGAAAGTGTACCATCTCAAACTCAGCACACTTCAGTGCTTCTTTTACTGTGTCACATGTATATGCTGAATAACTTAACGCAAGGTTAGAGTGGATGTAAGGAGTAAACTTTTTACATGGGGTCTAAAGCCTATAAAGAAATCCCCAGTCCTCCAGTTCCGAAATATTTGTCACTACTAATTAAGGTTACAACAATTAAAAGCCCAGACTGTTGTCACTCAAACAGCATAGCACAAGCAGTGGGGCATATGTTGTATGGCATATGTTGTGTGTCATCTTGGATGCAGGAAGGCTTCCTTTTCTCTCATGTCCTGCAAGCAACTGAGCTGTTACACAGCTGACAGGCAAGGATGACATGGAACTTCACTGCATCTGGTAAAGGTAATGTCCAGTTCTCTCTATGCTGCTGAATGAAACTTTTTTTTTACCCCTGAACATCCCCATGACAGGAGCCATTTCTTAAAGGCAGTGTAAAATCTGAATTTGAAGTAACCTAAGGAAAACAGGGAATTCTTAATAAACCTAATGAAACTGTCCCCTAAAATATGACTTCCAAGTATGTGGCCGTCCTGCTGCTTGGCTACATGTCAGGCAGAGGACTGGACCTCAGTACTTGTGGACTGTCAGGGCTCACTGAGGCCCAGTGAAATAAAGATTAACCTCTAGGTCACAGGAGATGGTTAGCATCTTTAGTGGCTGAGCCTTTGTTGAGCAGCTACTAAGCTAAAATGTAAAATGCAACCAGCAATTATTTTAATGAAGCAAAATTCAGCAATTTAACACAGGGAAGAAGCCAAGTAAGAGGGAAAAAAGGGTGTCTGGGATTTGACACAAAAAAGGGACAGCACTCCTTTCAAACCTCCTGTATGAGCCACCAGAGTTTCCATCTTGCTCCTTGCTTTTATCTGCCAAAACCAGCACTTTGCACAGTTGGGAGTGAAGGAAAGAACTTTCTTGGGAACTATCTTTTAAATCCAATTTTAAATGGAAAGATTATTTCTGTCCCGTACCTACGGCTTCACACCATGTTGATGTGCTCTGCCCAGCCCAGCCCAGTTCAGTATGTAGCATGCAGACATTCCCCACCCCCAGCATGCACAAGCCAGAGCTCCCATGCATGTTGTCAACAACTTACCTGAACACCCAGGCAGGATTTATCCCATAAGGAGCTTTGTGGCTGCAGCAGTAGGGGCCAGGAGGGATGGCAGCACAGGCTTCTGTCTGCCATGTCAATACAGACCAGAGTGCTTTCGCGCTGACTGCTCACTTTCACAATTTCCACCCACCAGCTTGGGGCTTTGTCTGCTACAGCTGGCCCCACTTCTTGCTTTCTACCCCTCATTTGTGCTCAGGGCTCTCCTTTACCCAGTCTGCTACCCAATCTGCTCCAGCTAGAAGCTTCTTCCTGGAGGAGAAGTAATCTCCTGGGCAGCACTGTTGCCCCATCCCCCTTCACAGAGAACTGGGACTGGTCTGCATCTCCAGTGGAGGTGAGCTAATCCTCCTTCCATTGGCTTGAATCTGAGGTTTTTCACATCATCACAAGCACTGCTCAGTTTTCCTATCTTTTAGCTAACATATTACAAGAAATTTGGCAGTGGGCAGACAATGTCCTGCAACCAAATTTTTCTTCTGAAGAGGTTGCCATGGCCCTAGCACTGCCAACACTGTTTGATTTTCAATGTTATATTACAATGCAGATCTTGGGGAAGCTTTATTTTTGTGCCATTTAAAAATATTCTTTTTATTAGATTTTTTCATTAAAATATACATTGTCAACCTAAGATGAACATAACATAAATCAATGAAGTTAGATAAGAAACAATGAATTAAAAACATAAACAATACAGGAAAATAACTTAGTTCAACACAAAATAAACACAGACACAAACTGTGAACATAAGTAACATAAATTAACACACAAAATGTGGTGAACAATACCACCAATTACACACTGACATGGACTGAAATGAGGAGCTGCAAAGTGGCTGTAGAAGGTAAGGTGGGGCCAGATGCTCCCAGCATGCAGGATGCTCACCTGTTCTTGCCAGCACAGTCTCATGAGTTACCCCCAGACTCCTGCAGAGTGGGCCCCACTCCTCTTTTAAGGCTTGACTGACAAGTTACCTGAGCTTCTTGCCATTCCTGCCCATCACAGTGAAGCTCAGCCACCATGGATTTCGTTCCCTCATTTGATATTGCTTTTTTGCTCTTCTAGCTCATATCACTTATGGGAACAGTTCAGAGCTTCAGTCCAATTAAAACCAGTATCATCTATTCCCATTTTAAATTTTGAGGATATCTTACACTTCATAAATGAGGCATTGCACTTTGCTTGGAGAAATACCAGTACACCACTGCATATGGCACAAAGCAGGACCTCCGTATTCACCCACTCCTAGCACAGCTTCATAATAGCTGCAGCCCTCCTCTACTGTCCCACCAGCACCACAAGTAAGATCCTCTTCTGTTGTGGTGCAGTCTGGGCTCCTTGTAGCTGAGTGAGCCAATTTTGGCATTAGTTGAAGCTGTCTGTGGACTGCAAATCCAGGATGTGTTCCTCCCTTTGACAAAAACCCAAGAAGATGGAGGGAGCAGATGAATCACTACACAATGTTGAAGCAGACTGTTTTTTCAAGCCACCTCAGAAATGCCCTAGCTGCATGTTGCTGGTCTGGCTCTTGGGCAGGGTGTGATTCTGTGCAAAGGACTCAGCTTGTTTGACTGTCTTTACCGTGACTGGGAGCCAGGTATGTAAATATCTTGCACAGAGGAAAATGGAAGCACCACTGAAATACCAAATCTCTCTGGAATATCAAAATAAACTTGGCTGAAATCACAGCAGGGGCTAAGCACACCCTTCCTCCCAAACACCTTGCTAAGGTCCTGGTTTAGTATCGGCAGTTAGACCTGTCTGTAGTGAGAAGGTACCAATTTTTATCTCCCAGAGTCTGTGTGTGGCTCAAATAAAATACAGCAAATTAACAGTAGGTGTGTTCTGAACTCTGTATAGTGTCTTTCATCCAGAAGGGTCCCCAAGCACTTCACAAATGCTATGCACCAAGGTCACTTACCCACTTGCCCTCGCAAAAGGGGCAAAAGGAAGCTGCCATCCTGTGCCAGCAGCACTACACAGCAGTGCTTTCGGGAAGGGAAGTGAAGGGTAACTTATCAACTAGAAACAATGAAAACTTACCCTTTAAAGGAGCCCCGTATACAGCAGACTGTGCAGCATACATGTTGCACGTGCAACCTACCTTACCAAATCAGGTAAGGCACCACAATGATACCAAGAGCAGACGTGGTGCATTCTCGCCTGCAGCAGTGAGTCAGTGCATGCATCATGCAGGCAAGTTCCTCTTCTCAGTGTAATGATTGGAGTACTGAAGTGAGCACATTTTCTTATAAAGTAGTGTATCTTCCCAAGATAAAAATAACCCTTTTCCCAGATGTCTTTCCTTGATGCTAAATCTAAGAAGCTTTGGAATCCATTCCTGCATCCCTTCCCTTCTTGCTGTCTGTTCTGATAGCCACTTCACCAGCATCTCAGTGTATCATCTTTTTATACTTTTTTCAACCATTATGCTCTACCAATAATGGCTTAAACCTATGTCATTATTGCAGGTTGTGAATACTTTCCATATCCTCAAAATGCCGTGATTTATTTATGCAAGCTGGTAGAGCTGGGAAAGTGAAAAAGTGGGAAAGCTGGTAAATATGTGACAGCTTTATGAGATTATCAAGGAACCAGTTAAAAAGATGACATCAGGTAGCAATTCTTTCTCCAGCCTTACACCTTCTTCACTGCTTTCATGGTTACTATTTATAATACATCACAGTGACACAGCTGTGCTAAACATCACACAGTTCACCTGAGAAAGATAAGATTCCATCAACACATTTCACATGTGTGACACTATACCCATGAATTAAGAATAGGCGTGAGTGTGACTTGGATTCTGATCCAACAGTACACAAACCAAGAAGACATAAAAACCAGCATGAGGCAGTAGCAGTGGCCAAGGGATGAAGCTCAGAATCAGGAAGACGGAGAAGCAGCAGCAGGAAAGAACAAAAGTGACAACATGGAGCTGGGAGACAGCTGAGAACATCAAGGAAGGGACAACCAGGCAGTCAGGGTAGAAACGAAGGCTTTCATAGCTGTATAATGCAAGAGAGCAGATACAAATGGAACTGATATTAAACATGCAACTGTGGATTTCTCTGGGCACTGAACTGGGCTGCATTTATATCCTGAGACAAGAATTATTCAATCTGAAATTACCAAAAGATACCAGAAAACTAAAGCAAAGGAAATGCTACCATGATAATGCCACTGCAAGGAGAGCATTTTAGGCTCCAGACAGAAAGCATCTTGGGCACTGATACAAGATCTCCAGTCATTCTTATTTCTGGAAAAGTTATCCTTGCATGAGAAACCCAGGTGGAGTGCTGGCTCCACAGCCATTAAGGATGTCATATGGGACTTTGCCTCCAATGCTTCTGGATGAGAATACAAAACCACTAGGCTGGTGCTGCTAACACAAGGATGCAGCAGCTCCTACTTCCCAGCTTCTCCCTCTGCCTATGGCACCTCTGCCTGCTATGGTTAATGAAGCTGGGCCAGTCTGTCATTTAAGTTATTCACCTGTGCCTGGGCACTGAGACAATCTTCAGTTTTCATTGACTTGCTGTACAAAATATTCCATCCAAAATGTCCAGGATTCTCTTAAGAGGGGCCATTTGAAAACTTTAATTCTTACATCCTTAATCTACAGTCTACTTTGCACACAGCTCAAACACAGACCGTCTCATCCTTCACCTTATTTTCTTTCAGCACTGCATTGAATTTACCACTTGGAAAAGCTTCCTGTTTCTTCATACCTGACTCCTTGATACATTTCACACATCTCTCCTCTGTATCTGATGTCTCCTCGTATGCTAACTTTAAAATAAATATCCCAAGTCTTTTAGTCTCATTACATACTCCATTTCCTCCAGAACTTAGCAGGAGGGCTGGTTTTCCTGTTAGGTATTGCACTCCTTACAGACTGCAATGATGAAAGATGAAGTACAGCTGCAGTGTATCACATGCAAACTGCAGGCACCCACAGCAGGCCTGTGCACATCACACCTCTGTATACACTGCACTATGGCTTGAAGGAGGCAGGGAAAACACAGGAAAAGCATTCCCCACAGACTACAATATCCAGCCAGAAGCCTGGCATTTGCATCTCTGCCTTGCCCAGTCCTGTGGAGCACTCTCTGAATGCTGTTGGTTTTGTCTGGAGCTGACAGGTCCATCCATCACTTGGGCTGAGTTTCACAACAACTTTGGACAGCAAATGCCTCTCGCTTCTCCCAGGGTGTGAAACTCTTCTCTCTGTCCTCAGGCAGTGGAAGAGACACACAAGAGATTCTTTGCCTTCTTCAGGTAAAGACCTTTTCCAGTCCAGGGACTTAATGCTTAACACTGTACCATATCAGTCAGTTCAGCCAGAATTCATAAAATTCTGCCTAAAGAATAGATGGCTGCTCTGGTCACTCTCTTGTCCTTTAAAGCACAAAGACAGAGAACTTTTATCCTCTCAAAATTGTTCCGTGTGTGGGTGTGCCTTTTGTTCTTAAAGAAATATCAGCTGGGAATAAAATCCAGAGGTCTCAGCACTGAGTCACCACCTGGATACTGAGTCAGAAATTTTAACACCTGGTTTTTTCCAGGGAAAATTCCTTCCCTGCAATATAGCCATTTTAGGAAAGTTTGAATTCAAGTTTGGGTATCATGGCCCAGGCTTATCTAAGTTACCTGCTGAGGCTGGTGTCCGTAGGTTTAATCCCTGTTACTGCTGGAGTACCCATGGCTGCTTTTAGAGATAATGCTCAAGATGCAACAAAGGACCCCCCTCCTGTTTCCTCCTTTATTAAATGCAAATGGCTACCAGCGCAAGTTAGGCAGAGACTTGGTGGCTTCCTTTGTGAGATAAAAAGCAGCAGTAGTTCCCCTAAATGTACTCATTAAATCTACTCTTGGCCCTGAAGGATCATCTCAGCTTATGAGAACTAAGCTTCTGTCTATCTGATTATTAAATAATTTCTAAAGCAGATGGGAAACTACAGTGGTTTAAACAGCTAGGCTGAGACTGCAGGGCTAAAAATAGTACAGCAGGCTCCTTTTAATTAGTAAGATGATGAAATATGACAGAAGAGAGAGATGTAGATATATGGATTTGTGTGTATGTGTGTCTTTAAAATTAAGTTATTACCTCAATACTAGGTATTATTTATAACATATATGATACATGGTGTCTGATTTTTATGATGTCATTTATCTTCACTTGGGAGAGAAGACAGGCTAACTCTGCTTTCATAATGTCAATCCTTGTTGTATTCAAAAGGAAAATTGTAATAAGATAAACCTGCCATCATGCCCAGTGCCATCCTTTTCTAAATGAGGGGGATTAGGAAGTGCTCCAAAGCAACAGACTGTCAGCTCTGCAGCTCAGTGATATGGACCATTCCCCAGGGCGCCCTGGAGAGCATGGAAGAGCCAGCCTAGCTTTATACCTGTGATTCCACAGCACGGGAGCCGGGCATAGGGCCCGAGGGGTCAGGTACTGTGACGTTTATTCTGCCACTGTGCTGCCTGTGTATTTTTGAGGACTTCAAAACCTGAAGAGAGGAGCAAAGACATCTGCCACCCCTCTGCTCCAGCAGTGCTGGGCAGCGCGTGCCCTGTAGCATTCGGCTCCACCATGCAGGTGTGGCCCTTTGGTGCTGACCAGATGACTGATGTCCATGTTTGGTTCTGGGACCACAAAGCTGCCATGAAATACATGGACATCACAGCTGCAGGTGAGTCGAGGAGGCTGAGGGTGCCTGGCCTGTTGGGGTCTGGGTCAGACAGATGTTCCCTTGCTTCAAGGGGAACCCAGACATGCACTGCAAACCTTGCTCTTTGGTACAGAAGGACCTGACCGCAGTGGCCACAACCTCCTTTTGGCTATTGCACTAAGGTATCAGCTGATATTTCATAAGGACCTGGAAGTAAAAGGTGAACCATCACCACAGTGAAAATCTTGCTGTTAGTGTCATGCTTAATGTGGACCAGATAGCATCTGGCTTTCAGAAAGATTTGGTGCAAAACCTTGGTGCATTCATTAGTCATGAGCTGCTTTCTGTTGGTCAAAAGTATCAAGCCAAGGAAGACAAGACAGTGGGTCTTGAAGGAATTGAAGACTGGTATAAAAAAAATTATGTAAAGCCCTGTTCTTTCTTATTCCCCATTGATCCACATGAAGGTGGAAAGCCTCTGGCTGGCTAGCAGAACTCCATGGTATCTTGCTAAAGTATGTCAGATGGTCTGGACTTAATCTCTGTTTCCTGAGTTACGACTGTGAAATGAGCAGGAGCCCTGTGGGTAAGATGACTGCCACTTGCTCCAAGTCCGTGCTCTCAAAGCCAAGTGTACAGCTTTCCCAGTGCAGGAGACCAATTTGGGAGTGCTGAAAGATTTTTCAGGGGTGGGGCTTAACCCCAGTAAGAGACAAAAAGCCTGCAATACTCTTTGCAGTTTGTCAACACAAAGTTTTACTTTTTCTCTTTCTGAAGTGTTGTATTTTTTCTTGTCTTTGTCAATCAAGAGATGGTGAGACCCAAGCAACCAGAACAGGCAAATTTAGAGAATGTGATTTTTTTCACTCAGGTGAAGACTCACTGTCTAAGAGGCTGGGCATGTCTGGACTGCTATAAATCAGCTTTCTCTGATATGGAAAGCAATACTGTAAGTACAGTATTTTGAGCAAGGAAGGGATCGTGAACGTCTACCTCCAAGCTCCTGCTCTGGCTCTATGCCACCTGCAATGTTAGTGGAGCAAAGTTCCCCAAATTTGAGTACAATGATCTAAAAGGAAGGGGTCTAGAAGAATGGGGATCCAAGAGAACTGGTCAATATTCAAGTATCACTTCTTCCAAGCTCAAGACCAGTGTATCACCATGAGCTAGAAATCAAGCAAAGGGGGCAGGAGACACCTTTGGATGAGCAGGGAGCCTCTAGCAAATCTCAAACAGATTCTGAGATGTGGGAAAAGGAACAGGCTACATGGGAAGGACTAAAGAAACAGTCAGAGTATGCAGGGATGTGACAAAAAAGACCAAGGCCCATTTGGAATTAAGTCTAGCAAGGGATACCAAGGACAACAAGAAGGGTTTTTACAAGTACCTCAGCAGCAAAAGGAAAATTTGGGAAAATGTGGGGCTGCTGCTGAATCAGACACGTCCTGGTGACAGATGACAGAGAGAAGGCTCAATTACCGAATGCCTCAGTTTTTAGTGCTGAGGATGGGAATGCCAGACCTTGGAGGTAGGAGAGGAAGGCTGGAGAAAGGAAGATTTCCTTGGATGTTGCAGGCTGCATTAGAGATTGGCTAAGCAGATTTATGTCCCATAAATCCATGGGCCCTGACAGGATATACCCACAGGTGCTGAGGGAGCTGGCAGATGTTGTTGCTAAGGTACTCTCCATCATCTTTGAAAAATCATGGAGAACAGGAGAGGCACCCGATGAGTGGACCAAAGCCATTGTTTCTCTCATCTTCAAAAAAGGCAAGAAGGAGAACACAGGAAGCTACTGGCTGGTCACCTCCAGCCCAGAAGAGGTGATGGATCAGATAATTCTGGAGGTCATCACCAAGCATGTAAAAGAAAAGAAGGTCACCAGGAGTAGTCAGCATGGATTCACCAAGGGGAAATCATGCTTGACCAATCTGATAGACTTCCATGATGGCAAGACAGGATGGGTTGGTGACAAGAGAACAGTGGATGTTATCTGCATTGACTTCAGCAAGGCTTTTGACACTGTCTCCCATTACATCCTCATAGGTAAACTCAGGAAGTGTGGGTTAGGTGAATGGACAGTGAGGTAGACCAAGAACTGGCTGAATGGCAGAGCTCAGCATGTCATGATCAATGGAATAGAACCCAGTTGGAGGCCTGTAGTCAGTGTTCCCCAGGGATCAATACTGGGTCCAGTCTTACTCAACTTGTTTATCCATGACCTGGATGAAGGGATAGAATACATGCAAAGACAGTTTGCTGATGATATGAAACTGGAGGAAGGGGCTGATACACCTGAAGGCTGTGATGCCATTCAGCAGGGCCTTGATAGGCTGGAGAAAACTAATGAGGTTCAACAAAGACAAGTGTAGGGTCATGTACCTGGGGAGGATTCACCCCATGTATCAGCACAAGCTGGAGGCTGACCTGCTAGAGAGCAGGTCTGGAGGAAAAAGCCAGGGAGTCTTGGTGGATGACAAGTTGCTTATGAACTACCAGTGTGCCCTTATAGCAAGGAGGGCAAATGGTATCCTGGGGGGCATCAGGAAGGGCGTGGCAAGTAGTTGAGAGGGGTGATCCTTCCAGAGTCCACATCTGGAGTGCTCTGTCTAGTTCTGGGCTTCTCAGTACAACAAATACAAGAAGCTACTGCAGAGGGTCTAGTGAAGGGCCACAAAGATGATGAGGGGTCTGGAGCCTCTCTCTTATGAGGAGAGACTGTGGGACCTTGGCCTGTTTCATCTAGAGAAGAGGAGATTGAGAGGGGATCTCACCAATACATACAAATATCTCAAGGGTGGGTGCCAAGAGAATGGTGCCAGACTCTTTCCAGGGGAGCCCAGTGACAGGACAAGGAGAAATAGCCATAAACTGAAATACAGGAAGTTCTACCTCAACATGAGGAAGAACTTCTTTACTTCCTGAGGGTGTCAGAGCACTGGAATAGTGCTCCAGGGAGGCCATGAAGTCTCCCTCTGGAGACAGTCCANTCCTGCTCTGGCTCTATGCCACCTGCAATGTTAGTGGAGCAAAGTTCCCCAAATTTGAGTACAATGATCTAAAAGGAAGGGGTCTAGAAGAATGGGGATCCAAGAGAACTGGTCAATATTCAAGTATCACTTCTTCCAAGCTCAAGACCAGTGTATCACCATGAGCTAGAAATCAAGCAAAGGGGGCAGGAGACACCTTTGGATGAGCAGGGAGCCTCTAGCAAATCTCAAACAGATTCTGAGATGTGGGAAAAGGAACAGGCTACATGGGAAGGACTAAAGAAACAGTCAGAGTATGCAGGGATGTGACAAAAAAGACCAAGGCCCATTTGGAATTAAGTCTAGCAAGGGATACCAAGGACAACAAGAAGGGTTTTTACAAGTACCTCAGCAGCAAAAGGAAAATTTGGGAAAATGTGGGGCTGCTGCTGAATCAGACACGTCCTGGTGACAGATGACAGAGAGAAGGCTCAATTACCGAATGCCTCAGTTTTTAGTGCTGAGGATGGGAATGCCAGACCTTGGAGGTAGGAGAGGAAGGCTGGAGAAAGGAAGATTTCCTTGGATGTTGCAGGCTGCATTAGAGATTGGCTAAGCAGATTTATGTCCCATAAATCCATGGGCCCTGACAGGATATACCCACAGGTGCTGAGGGAGCTGGCAGATGTTGTTGCTAAGGTACTCTCCATCATCTTTGAAAAATCATGGAGAACAGGAGAGGCACCCGATGAGTGGACCAAAGCCATTGTTACTCTCATCTTCAAAAAAGGCAAGAAGGAGAACACAGGAAGCTACTGGCTGGTCACCTCCAGCCCAGAAGAGGTGATGGATCAGATAATTCTGGAGGTCATCACCAAGCATGTAAAAGAAAAGAAGGTCACCAGGAGTAGTCAGCATGGATTCACCAAGGGGAAATCATGCTTGACCAATCTGATAGACTTCCATGATGGCAAGACAGGATGGGTTGGTGACAAGAGAACAGTGGATGTTATCTGCATTGACTTCAGCAAGGCTTTTGACACTGTCTCCCATTACATCCTCATAGGTAAACTCAGGAAGTGTGGGTTAGGTGAATGGACAGTGAGGTAGACCAAGAACTGGNGAACACAGGAAGCTACTGGCTGGTCACCTCCAGCCCAGAAGAGGTGATGGATCAGATAATTCTGGAGGTCATCACCAAGCATGTAAAAGAAAAGAAGGTCACCAGGAGTAGTCAGCATGGATTCACCAAGGGGAAATCATGCTTGACCAATCTGATAGACTTCCATGATGGCAAGACAGGATGGGTTGGTGACAAGAGAACAGTGGATGTTATCTGCATTGACTTCAGCAAGGCTTTTGACACTGTCTCCCATTACATCCTCATAGGTAAACTCAGGAAGTGTGGGTTAGGTGAATGGACAGTGAGGTAGACCAAGAACTGGCTGAATGGCAGAGCTCAGCATGTCATGATCAATGGAATAGAACCCAGTTGGAGGCCTGTAGTCAGTGTTCCCCAGGGATCAATACTGGGTCCAGTCTTACTCAACTTGTTTATCCATGACCTGGATGAAGGGATAGAATACATGCAAAGACAGTTTGCTGATGATATGAAACTGGAGGAAGGGGCTGATACACCTGAAGGCTGTGATGCCATTCAGCAGGGCCTTGATAGGCTGGAGAAAACTAATGAGGTTCAACAAAGACAAGTGTAGGGTCATGTACCTGGGGAGGATTCACCCCATGTATCAGCACAAGCTGGAGGCTGACCTGCTAGAGAGCAGGTCTGGAGGAAAAAGCCAGGGAGTCTTGGTGGATGACAAGTTGCTTATGAACTACCAGTGTGCCCTTATAGCAAGGAGGGCAAATGGTATCCTGGGGGGCATCAGGAAGGGCGTGGCAAGTAGTTGAGAGGGGTGATCCTTCCAGAGTCCACATCTGGAGTGCTCTGTCTAGTTCTGGGCTTCTCAGTACAACAAATACAAGAAGCTACTGCAGAGGGTCTAGTGAAGGGCCACAAAGATGATGAGGGGTCTGGAGCCTCTCTCTTATGAGGAGAGACTGTGGGACCTTGGCCTGTTTCATCTAGAGAAGAGGAGATTGAGAGGGGATCTCACCAATACATACAAATATCTCAAGGGTGGGTGCCAAGAGAATGGTGCCAGACTCTTTCCAGGGGAGCCCAGTGACAGGACAAGGAGAAATAGCCATAAACTGAAATACAGGAAGTTCTACCTCAACATGAGGAAGAACTTCTTTACTTCCTGAGGGTGTCAGAGCACTGGAATAGTGCTCCAGGGAGGCCATGAAGTCTCCCTCTGGAGACAGTCCAATTGTACCTTGACAAATTCCTGTGTAACTTACTCTAGGTGACTTACCTTAGCAGGGGAATTGGACTAGGTGATCTCCAGACATCCCTTCCAACTGTAACTATTCAGTGATTCTTTGATTTCCCAAAATGCTGGGTCACTTGCTACAGTCAAATCTGAAAATTTCCCCAGGGGTCTACTGGCCCTCCCAGTGCCAAACAGAGAAGCACAGTCTGGAGGTGGCCCAGATCTACAGGCAATTAATAGTTTAGTCAATATGGAACACCACTTCACCTCAATGATGGCTCCTTAAGGCAAACAAACTTTTAGCCCTTATTGTTTTTGAGATTTCTCTTACAGCCATCACTGGAAATGTGACCTCATATTAATCTGCTTGCAAAGTAGGCTCAGTGTTCCTCCCTTGAAGAGAGACAAACTGGGGGTTTGTTCCAGCCAAACCTTAAGCATACACTTAACTTCATCACGCCTGTGCAGGGCCAGCTGGTATATGTGATCCTGTAATGAGCAATCATGAAAGCGCAGTGGAGCTCTGGAAGTATGGACTGCTGAATTGCTCCACTCCTACACAGTCAGGGAGAACTAGAGCATACAGAATTAACTTTGTCTTAATTCAGTCCCCTGAGTATGCCACAAAATTCTCACTTTGGTAATGCTGTCCTCTGAGGACATTATGACATGTCAACATAGTGACTATTTTCTCATCTGATGGCAATGACAAACTGCCATAAGGCAAAGTATAAAAAAATCAGACTCTTCCTAGTTCTGGTAGCTAACATGCCATCAGAAGATGAGATTTTATGTCTGTATTAAGAGAAATGAAAGAAAATATTTGCACTATGCTAGCCAGTAAGACAAAAATAAACTAAAATGCCAATCAATGTGCAACAATTTTCTTTACAGTTACTTACATTCTAATAATAGGATCCCAAACTGAGCTTGTCAAGTTACCCTTCAAATCAAATGCAAAAGAAAAATCTATCCTTGGCTGTGCAACTATAAACCCAGCCAGTCTTGTAAAGTGAGAGTTACTCTTCCACGTACTTGGCAAATCTGGGAGCAGAATTTACCACTCGGTGTAAATATTTCTGCATAGTTTGTTTAAAAAAAAAGAAGAATCTTTCCTACTCCTCTCCCTGGCAGACTCTTAGAAAGTAGTAAATATGCAGATGGGCATAGTGATATATTTTGTATCAACATATTTTAAATGTGTGCATATGCATTAGCTATATAAATACATTCCCCAGGAAGTCTGCCAGTGGATGTACTACAAAACCTTGTATATTACATTTGGGTTTGCTTGCGCAGTAGCACAGCAGTGTCAGGAAGAACCGCTCTCAGCTTATTTGCTCTACAGCAGCTCGCACTTATCTGCACAGCTTCCTGCTTCTCTCAGTATGTACAAAGGTGCCATATTTATATGCCATGTGTGTGTATGTAGTATATATATAGATATACATATATACACACACACATGCAAGAATATCATAGACTCATAGAAGGCTTTGGGTGGGAACCTTAAAGATCATCTAGTTCCAATCCCACTGTCACGAGCAGGGACACCTTTTACTAGACCAGGTTGCTCAGAGCTCCATCCAGCCTGTCCTTGAACACCTCCTGGGATGGAGCATTGGGCAGCTTCTCTGGGTAGCCTGTTCCAGTGCCTCACCACCCTCACAGTAAAGATTTTCCTAATATCTAATCTAAACCTACTCTGTTTTAGTTTGAATTCATTCACCCTTATCCTATCACGATGTGTTCTTGTAAAAAGTCCCTCTCGTCTTTCTTGTAGGCTCCCTTCAGGTACTGGATGGCCACCATTAGGTAACCCCAAAGCCTTCACTCTTCCAGACTGAACAAATCCCATTTTCTCAGCCTTTCCTTGTAGGAGAGATACTCTGTTCCTCTAATCAACTTTACAGTCCTCCTCTGGATTCAATGTCTTTTCCTGTCTTGGGGACTCCAGAGCTGGATGCAACACTCCAGGTGGGGTCTCAGGAGAGCAGAGTAGAGGGGCAGAATCCTCTCTCACAACCTGTTGGTCACACTGCTTTTGATGCAGCTCAAAACACAGCCTGTGCTTCCCAGTATCTCTGCTACTCCAGTCCACTTGCAGTATCTGCCTCTGGTCCTGCCCCCTCTCCCTGCTTTTCCTGTTCTGTAGAGAAATTGCTGCACAGACAGATCCCTGAAAGCAAGAGGGACAAGCAGGTCTTGCCCAAGCTCTGGACAGACCAGCTGGAGGCTGGAGACTGATGAAGGACCAAAGAGGAAGGACATCTGCCCACTGCCCTTGAGGTCCCACTGTCCCCTTGTCTAAAAGGTTTAACAGTGTCATGTATCTTGCTGTGACTGTGCTCCCTTTCCAGTACTGGTATCAGGAACAAGGCAAAGGGTATCGCACATCACTATTTACATGAGCACTCACAGATGGGAGCAACGGAGGAAGTGGCTGCAGTGCTGTGGGTGGATGTGTATGTGGCGGTATCATTTTCCATGCACGATGGAACTATATGGATACTGTTGCAATGGAGCTATGAGAACCATGCTCTTCTACTTCATTGTGCAAGGAGAAGCCACAACAAATACTGTAGTGGGAACGTAGCAAAAAGACAACTCAATTAAACTGCGTTTACTTCTAGACAAAAATAAATTTGCTTTTGCAATGATGATAAGCTTGAATGAGCATTATGGCATTTCTCCCCCCACCCCCAGCCCCTTCTTTAGAGCTACTATGTAGATGAGCTACGGTATTAAGAGAGAAGCTGCAAAGACGCTAGCTGCAAAAATAAAGGATGAAATAAAAAGTCAAGCATCCACATTTCCCCCAGCTGAAAATGAAGTTCTGAGGAAAGGGAGGAGGGAAAAGAAAAGGAACTTACCACGCTGCGAGTGAACTTTTCTAGAGAAGTTCTACGACCTTGCTCATTCTCTGGCTTAACAGGGAACAAAGTAGGGAGATAAAAATACAGAAAAAACCCTTCAGCTTAAATGCAGTCTTTCAAAACAGCAGCAAAATATAAGGAAGAAGCAAGAAGAAAAAGTTGTACAAAAATGTAAAAAACAGAAATCAATGTTTGCAACAGCAAACATAAGAAATCAAAATGCCTTAAAGAATGAGAGACATCACTACTTTTACTCTCAGAGAATGTCACCTTTTCTCCTGTGAGTTTTTTGAATGGTTCATATACGGCTGTGTCTTACAGCTGTTGGTATTGATTTCTTCTACACTGAGTTTTCCTTCTGTTGCTGTTCGAGCTGGGACGTCTGATTCTGGTTAACATCTGCCAAACAGCTATCAGAGGCTCCCATCTACTTGCGTAGAGAGATGAAAAAAACCACAGTAGCTTTCACAATATTAAAAAGCAATGTGTGAGTGAATACAGAGCTGGAAGAAAACCACCACTGGACTCACTACCAGTGAACCCACACTATTCTATTTATCTAAAAGGTAAAGGCATATTTCCAGTAAGTTCAGCTACATCAAAACACAAGACAGCATATGCATGTCTTTGCAAGGCAGTGGAAAGATACAGGCCAGTTTGGGGCACTGATATTTTTGTACCTGGAGTACAGGACTATTCATATGCAAGACAACATTCAATTGCACTGTGAGAAGACAAGCGTGTGCATCATGGCTTTATTAACGTATCTCTGAGAAGTTGCTCACTGCAGCGCTTCGTTCATTTGGCACAAGGGAGATCTAATCGCCACTAACAAGGAAGAACTAAATAATTTATTGTCCTGTTTTGTGGAATAGCTAAGAGAAAAAAATTGTTATAGAGAAGAAACTCAACGATACAAAAGAAAGCTCACTGCAGTCAGAAAGGCATGGGCACTGCTGATTTCCAGGAGAGACATTATTTTAATGTCATGAGCCAGCAAAATGGGGGTGGTAAGATGGAAGTAAAACTGCCATGAAAGGAATAAGGAGCTACATGTAAGGGAAAACCACAGTAATGATGGTGCATGACAGTGCACTGGAAATAAGCACTACACTGAAGAGATACCTATCTGACATATCATCTGCCACAGAATCAGCTGCAGTAACAACCCCCAGGACAAAGCATCAGTGCAAAAATCAGATAGAGAAGACATAAAGAAGCCAAAACCATACCAGATAAATTGGATGAGAACTTGTGTAGTTGAGTCTGGGCAAAGCCTTTTGATTCATCTGCATGTTTATCACAGCTTTCACAGCTCTCTGATGTCTACAAGGTTAGTCTTAAGCATCCCATGGAGAGATGGGGCAGATCGTCCCTGCTACATCACCACAGATGAGACCAGAACACAAGGCCCTTTTAAGACAAGCAATATTCTTTATCCAGAAGAAAGAAAGAAGCAACCTCCACACTTCTAACCATTTGAGGAAGCCATAGCATCAGCTCTGATGTCCCAAAAGTGGTATCAAAAGTGAAAGCTAGAGGTGCGTCATTTTAGCCCACACAGAGGATGGAGCCAAGGCCTCAAAGCAAGTACCAAGCAGTAAAGCAGCCTTCCTGGCTGGCAGGAAGGCAGTAATGTACCCAGTCCAATGGTCCCCAAAGGAGTATTTAACATGCAGAAACCCAAGGGTTAGTTGCCTCTCCTTACATGTGAGAAGAGACGAAAGGGGAAAGAAACATCAGTCTTACTCTTCAGCTGAGTATTAGAACCGTGCAAGTGTTCAGAGAATCACAGATTCCCTCTTGGAGGCAGCCTCAGAGGTGTCCCTACACCCCAAGGCAGCAGAGGGAACAGAGAGAAGCTGCATTCTTGTCACTTTGGCTGAACATGTCCCAGTGAGCAAGACTGAGGACAGCAGTGCCCAGCTGGGCACTGGGTCTCCGCGCTGGTCTCCTGCAGGGGTGGCAAGACCCACCAGCAGCCAAGTTAAAGAGAGAAACAATTTCAGGAGAAGAAATACCTGAACAAAAGACTGAGTGTTCTGCAAGGCTCCTTAGGGGAGCAAGGCACTCGAAGTTGGCAGCATCACATTGCTGCAGGCTGGAAAATCAGTGTCTGACCCAACTGCATTTTGAAGTGTAACTCTGGTGTGTATTGGGGTCGAAAGAGAGTGAGCTACTATACAGGCCACATTGTGCCCCTGCACTTACTGTTAAAATTTAGTGTCTCTGTTTTTTCTACTAGCAAGGTGATGCATCTTCCCACCCAGCAGAAAGGCAAGATGGTGGTCTTCAAAGATGATGAGCACCTTGTTGAGGTGCTGAGAGCATGTCTGGCACAGGGGCCCCACACAGGGCTGTTTGCTGCCTACCACAGCTGAAGACGTGTGGGGAAGCAGCCACAGAGAGCACCGAGAGTGTCTCACAGAAGTGCCTTGCAAAGCACGGTTTGCAGTCACTCTGCACATTTGGCATGGCAGTGGCAGGCTGGGACCAGCTGGATGCGTGGAAAGCTCATCCCCATAGCACCCAGCTCTGAGTCAAAGCATGACATTTTCTAGTAAAATAAAAAGCAGCTGAGGCAGGCTGGCTGCAGAGTGATGAGCTGGCTTGAGCAGTTTGAACGTCCGTGGGTGTGGGTGCTGGCTGTACAGCTCGCTGGCTCTTCCTGTCTGCTTGCCCGTGTAGCTGGCAGCCTGCCGTGCAGGGAACGCCTGCCCACAGCTCTCCAGCACAGGGCTGAGCTGGGGAGGCTGCCCTGCACACCAAATGAAGGAAATTTAAAAATAACANTCCCAGTCCTGGCAACAGAGCTGGGGTGTGGACCCTGCAGCCATTGCCTGCTGCAGCACCACAGCAGACTTTGCACAAACATACACAGAGAAACACATATGCACGCCAGGTCATGTAGTTCTCCCAGGTGCAAAAAATGCAATCTTTGCCAGTAAATACACCAACAGACTCCACCAGCTAACGGCAAAGGACATATGCATTTGGATAAAATATGAAACAACCATCCCTGCTGCAGATGAAAACCTCTCAGCCCAGAAAAATAGAACTCACCACATAGAAGCCATTCATTAACTATTGACTGGCTTCTCTGAATTTTCCTTTTTTTAAAATGATTAATCATTTAGCCAGCCGTCCAAACTTTAAGTTCCTTTGTGTAGATTCTCCTAGCATGCATATTAAGTAGAAGAAAACTTAAGGAAACCAGCTGACACTGACTATTAAAAGTAATTATGAGAAAATTGCTCAGCATCTTTACAACATTCAAGATAAGTCCTGCCACTGAATCCAACTGGCCATGCATGCCCTGATGGGACTCAGAAGGGGACATAATCTGCAATAGGAACCTTCCTGGACAATACTGTTGGCACAGGGGGTCTGGTTAAAAGCATTGCTTCAACAGACATATGCTGAAAATAGAGCCTGTTCCTCATGGCATGAAGCTCCTAAGTATCCCCTTGCTGACACTTCCGGCCAAGGATCTGAAAAAGGGTAGGGAAATACATATAGAAACTCAATCTTCTGAACTTAAAGTCTGCAAAATTCTCTTCCTCCCTCCCTCCCTGGATTTATTCTGTTGGCTATTGAATCATTTTTTTTTTTGGTATGAGACTTTGGTGCGTGAAGTGGGGTTTATTTTGAACTTTAACTTGGTGAAAAAATAACATGTTCCAGAGGGAATGGCATCAGATAAAAATAAAGGATAATAACATCCCTGACCCTAGGTGCAGAAAAGGCCAGGAGGAGGTACTGGGCTACTCAGGCAGTCATGTCTATCTGTCCAAAGTGAGAAAGCAAAGGGCATGTACAGTGCTACCAAGAGGCTGGAGTATTTTGCATATATTGTGTGTTCTTTTGAATAGGACCATGGTGAATTCACACTTCTCTGAACCAGCTGGAGAGCAAAACAGTGCTCTAAACCAAGCAAATACCAACCTGCTCTTCCCTCAGTGCCGCAGGGCTCACTCCCATGGCTTCGCAGCCTGTCTGCACTAGAGCTGTGGCTGCCTTTCCAGGATGCTTCCTTGCCTGTGGGCAGGGCTGGACGGCAGGAAGCCACCCCATGCCAGGCTGACATGAACACCAGCACCATGACAGTTCAGCTGCCGCTTCAGCTAATGCAGGGATACCAACCAATGTCATTGTTTCACCTTTACGGTAAGTAATGGAAAGTACCTTGAGGTATTTTCTGTTCCTTTTGCTCCCTTCTCTGCAAAAATAACTAGCAGAGCACGCGTCTGGCTGCTTCTTCACCATTATCAAAAGTTCCTGTGCACTCACATCCCCTTCCATGGTGCACTAACTAATCTACACTGCTCTCTCCCCAGGGAATAAACCCCTGCACTGCAGCCAAGTCACCCTGCCAAAATGCCTCTTTCCCTTGACTGAGGTGGTTTGTCACAGCACTTGTCCTGACAGGTGGATCACTGCTGTCTAAGGACATCCAGCCACCATTTTAGCTACTGTGGAGAAGGGCTGCAGGGCAGTGCAGCAGTGATTTCCTGCTGTGAGGTACCCTGCAGCAAGGTGCACATCAGCAGAAACAGCAGCAGGTCAGTGCTTGACTCTGCGCAGCACCAGGGGGGCGTGTTGCGTAGATACACAAATAAAATGCAGTGAGTTGCTCGGGGATCTCAGCACATCCAGCCCTTCACTGCTAAGCCAGATGCTTTCAGCAGATCCGTGATTTCTACCTGCTGCAGAGGGGAGGCTGGGAATGGACGTCCAGAGCTGGGCTGGGCATATGACCATTCCTCCTGAGGACAGGGCTGTGCTCTCCTCCCTCCTCTTCTCCAGCCTGGCAGGGAGGAGGCCTTCTGTTCAAGGCAGAAGGCTACACCCAGTTTTTCCCCTCTGCAGCTCACTGCTTCCAATCACACCCTTGCTGGAGGCCAGCCTCATGTTCCCTGCTGAGCACCATGAATCTGCAGGATTGAGGCCAATAATACTGTGGTTATTTGCAATAATGACACTGGGAAGAATGGAGGAAAAAACATCTAAAATGGATTAACAAAGTATGTATGTCTGGTCTGTACACAGCCTATGTCTGCTGTTTTGCATCTGTTAGTGATGTGAACAACATGTTCCCCTCATAATTCTGTCATTGTATCTCAATCTCGACCTGTAATTTCTTCTCCCTCCTTCCCCTCCATTACTGCACTCCCAGAGCAGGGAGGGAAAGCCCCCACATCTGTGGTTATTGCATGGTTCAGAAGAAAGGAACTCTTCAAACTTACAGTATTTTTACAAATACTAAAAATGTGAAGCATGTTTTGAAGCACTAATCAAGCTTTGGCATCTCTCTTCTGAGTAGGTCACTATTATGATTGCCCTTTGAAAAAGAGGAGGATATAGGGCAGGCAAAGTTGAACTTTTTTTTCCCCAAGCTCACACAAGAAATTAAGTGGAGTAACCAGGGGAAGCATATGGATTTTATGGTTCCCAGTTTTGTGCTGTAGCCACACAGTCTACCTTTTCCTTTCTCCTGCCCTGTCAGTGCCATAACCCAGTGCTGGAGGGCAAAAGATCCCAAATAACATAAACTTATCCACAAAGCATTAATGTGGGAATCTGAAGCTGCAGTTCATTTACTTAGTGCAAGCATCTCTTTTACCCCACATCCATCATGCTGTGCTTCTCACAGACCTTTAGTAATTTTTAGTAATGAAAGTAAGCTGTCGTATCAGTGTGGTATACAAGCCATGTGAGGATAATGACTTTGTGGAAAGATATGCCTCAGAGAGATGTACTCATCACAACTTAAAGAACTGCAGTGAATTTCTATTCGCATCAGTGAATCCAGGACTTTGTTTGCAGGCTCTAAACCAAATCCTCCATCCGTGCAGGCTCTGGTATGCCACTGGGTTCCTCTTTTCCTTCCCTTGTTTTCCAGCTATTTAGAGGAATTTTAAAAGGATGCCTCTCAAAGCTACACCAAAGGTCCTAAATATAGGACTGTGTAGCTCAGTGTACAGAAATGTCATGTTCTTTCTGTCATCATCTCTGTACCCACACTGTTTCCAAAACATTCCCTTGCCCAACACAATGCAATGTGGTGGCAAAGAGCTTTACAGACTCTGGAGTAACACCAACTCCCCTCCTGCATAATGTGAAGCTGGTGAACAGTACATCTGCACAGATCTACTCCTACCTTTTTTGTGCCTGCCTATGTTTACTCATGCACCCACAGCTCTTTCTAAAAGAAATTTGATTCCTACTTTCACGGCTGTGTTAACATGACACCAAAACCTGCTCCTGTGGCAGTTTGCAGGGGGATGAGGATGTCATGCTGACACATACAGGGCATGATCTGACAGAAAACAAGGACTGCAAAAAAATAAACCTTTTTTTTTGAATGGGTTTGGCTGGGAGGAGAAAGCTCTTCTGGCTTTCAAGCACATGAACCCTCATGTGTTCAATGGAGACTGGGGGGTGGGGGGAACCTTAAGCTGCTGGGGGTAGGAAGATGGCAGAGGCTTTTATGGTTTACACCATCAGAAGACTTTGCCTCACACCTCCTTCATTCCCCAGCCTCTGAACTAAGTCAGGTCTAACCCTTCTAAATGTAAGCAGCACTGGTTTATGCTGTCACAGACCAGACATTTTGAAACAGAAGGCTGACTGCTGCCCTCCACTACCTTTCCCTAATCCACCTGCCAGTAGTCTCAGGCACAGCAGACAGAGGGGCTTGTCTCCTTTTGTCACCATATGCATGCTTTTAGGGCACACAATGACAATCAGGACAAAAATACCACTGGGATTTCATTGTATTGTGCCGATGCAATGTAATTTGGCAGCATACAGAGAATGCAGCAGAAAAACAGCAGGGAAGATGGTGATGGGAAACCACATGCTCAGGCTGCAGGAGTCAGGAGTCAGTTTATGTGCAGTCTTGGGAGCCAAATGTAAGTGGGACATATACATATGTACATGGCATGCACATGCACACAGACACACACACAGAGCTATGGGAATTAATCAGGAGTTGCAGGAAGCATTTGAGCACAGCCACAAATGCAGAAATCAGTAGCTTATCTCCTAGACCCCTTAGAAAGAAGGGACTCGAAGACAAGAGTTGTAACTATATAACCACTCCTTTGCCACCCTAATCTGGGGGCTCCTGACAGAATCATGGTACTGGCAGAACTCATGCAGATACCAAAAAGGCAAAGAAGAGCTCAAACCCAGATTTCCTGTGAGACAGTGTGGCTGGAATTCTTGATTACTACATGCATTGCAATTATTTCCTGTCTCTGAGGAAAAGGAAGCATCTCTGGGGAGGGAAAAGCAAGGGAAAGGAGTATGGGAATTGCTGCAGGGGGATCTGTAGGTAAGGCATCCAAAGGGAATATCACACAGTGACACTATGGAGGTGAAAATCTTAGAGGCGAATTTTGCACCAGTAATGAATAGATTGATGGGTTCTGCTTCTCGTATCACACTCTGTCTTTTCCATGAGAAACAGGCAATACAATTTGTATTGCCTGCATTGAATTTGGGAGACAGCTGTGCAAGACAAACACCTTTCTATATTACTTTTACCTTGGGTCACCATGTTTCCCCCAAAACTTATGCTGAGGCTGTACACATGGATGCCATGCCCCCAGTGACGAAGAAAAAAGTGCTCATTCCCTTCTTAAAGGAGAAAAAAAGGAAACAATATTTTCACTTTCACACTGGCAGCAAGCAGCAAGCGCGAATTAAGAGGTGCTAAGAGATGCAAGCATGTCCTTTCCAACAGATACCTTCTTCTTCGCCAGCAGTAAGTCCTGGTAAGCACTTGAACGCAGAAAGCGCGCGTAGCTGTCACTCTTCATCAGCTTGTAAATGTGCTCCTGTGGAACAGGGAGAAATGAGAGACAGAGAATTGTTATCAAACCTCATTTAGATATCACGGGGACTTAAAACACAGAGAATTGGCAGGAAGAGAGACTGATCAAAGTTCTACTTGAGTTTGCTATTATTGATTATCTGTGTTGTGGTAGCGAACACAACGTCCATCCTGGGGCAGGAACCTGCAGTGCCTGGGGCTGTATAAACACAAAACAAAGAGATGGCCCTCACCCCAAAGGCTGGCACACATGGTTCCCTCATCAGGATTATTCTGCAAAGATTGCAATTCTCTGAATCCCCAGATTATAAGAAAGTGCCTGCCCTGGAAAGAAGAAATAAACACCAGAAATAGTCTCATAGATTAGGTTTCATTTTACCACTCGCAGATAACTGAACAATCACCCTCCTGTTCAGGGAGCGGAACTGATACCTGGACACATGTTGTCTCCACTTTAGACATGCACATAAGCAAGCCAACATGTTAATGCCTGAAAAAGCCCGTATCTGTGGTGACTATGCAGGGAAGTTACATGACTAGCTCAGATGTGGATGGCTATATCATATGTATAAAATTACACTGGATCAGTCTCTTTCTTAGGATCTTTCTTCTCTTAATACAAACTACTGTTACCAGATTGCTCTGACAGCACTTACTATCTGTATCCTCAAACTTACAATGTGGTGTTTCATTGCAGCAGAACTTAACATATACCCTTTTCAAATTTCCTTCCTTAGCTTTACTTTCCTGCTGAGAATCCCTTAACACAGTCAGCTTTTCTCCTAGTTATCCCTGGATTTACAAAAGATATTATCCCAAACATCAAGAAAATCAAATCAAAATACTTTGACCAAATAATAACTGAGAACACACCAAAGGAGCTCAAGAGAAAAACAGGCACCTTGGACCTTTCTCTTAGACTTTGCCCAAGGAAGCACTTTTATAGAGTTAATGAACAGTTTTATCTAGGGTGAATTATACAACGTAAAATATTCTCTCCTGCCCTAAAGCCATTGTACATGAAACTTTAGAAGAGTAAAACCAGACAGAAGTTGCTTAGCTTATTTTAGTGTGTTAACAAGCCAAGCAGAATTCCCTTATCTTCACCATCATGGGTAATTAGCAATGACCTGTCTACACACAGAAGAACTGCTTAATTCAGTTTTCTTACACTATTTGGTGTAGTCCTATGAGGGAGGGCCACTGGTTTTCCTTCAACACAGCATAAATGTATCCTTTGAGCTACATCCTGGTGTGGAACAATTTTTACTCGTTAATTTCCATACTTCATTTTAGTCTCGACAGATCCTCATTTGTGCAGCACTATCTATCCAAAGGACAGCACAAGATTTTGCAATAGAACCGTTCATATAAAGCCATTTAGCCACTGTCACCCTTCTTGCTTCAGAAAAAACACATGGGAGGGCACAGTTTCATACTCCTCATGTGCAGCATTGCCATGAGATTTGACATCCAGTTATGGGACGTTTGTTCTATTTATGCAGGACAGAATGAGCCAAAGTACGCCCTAAGACAAAAAGAGGGAAAATAAGGCACATCATGGATATGATCGTCAAAAGGTTTCTATTCTCTCACGCAAACAAGGATTTTTCAACATCAGTTCTCTCTTAAATACTTCAACTAGAGTAAACTCAGGACTCAATTGATTTAAACCCAACCACACCTCAACCGGTTCACCTGCACTGCTGCCTCTTAAGGTTTCCAAGGAGGCTCCAAGTCCTCCTACTGAGTTCTTTGTAACTACCTGGGAAATAAACCCACCTAACAGGTGCTTTTCCAGGACAATGAGGAGACTGATGAGTAAGTGGGCACCTTGTCGTCCATCAACAGTTAAGGGCCTGAGGGGTCTCCAGAGCCTTCATCCTCTTAGTGGTCCTCTTTGAAGCAGCCAGTATATGCAGGGTGCTGGTGGGAGAGGTGCTGATGTGGTCAGAAAGGTGCTGTGGCTGAGGCAATGTGGTGAGTGACAGGGATATTTATATTAACATTTTGTTAGATGTGATTAATTTTTTTACTGTCTGTGGGCTGCAAATAGTTTCTTTACCTGTGGTCAGACAACTGGGTCTAGTCTGAAACATGATGATAACATTTTTGGAAAATAACATCCAGTTTTCATTGCCACAAAGGCAGAGGCAAAGGAGAACACATGAGGCTGGCCATAGGACCCACTGGCACGCCAGCAACAACTATCATTCTTGCTCATGTCAAGACGACTTCATGTACTTGACCTTAAAACAGCATAAACTCAATGTCTGGCGAGGGGAAGGAGAAAAAATTGCTTCGATCCTGAGATGAAATAGACCACAAGCTGACTTCTTAACTGAAGCCCTTCCCTGAAACAGGATTATTGCACAGCCACAGCCCTGCTGCCACTGCAGTTAGCTAATTGGTATGAAGCATTTTCTCTGCTTTTCACATCTTGGAATCACTAAACAGCAGCAATGCTACCTTTCAGCTGTTCACCAAAGATAAAATCAAACAGGGAATAACTATTCCTAGGCTCTGAATGCTAATGAAGAAGGAATGTTGGGCATAGGAAAAGGAGGGATGTGCATAACTTCAGAAGCAAACTTTACTTTTGAATTGTAAGAATTCAAAGGGCTTGCTTTCAAGATTCTCTAGACTGAAGGCATGAACGATACACTAGTAATTTATTTTACAACACTGCATTTCTGAAGCACCTACTGGAAGTCTGAGCCAGTTGCTCAGATCAGCAGACATTTATAACAGTACAGGACAGCTTGCATTGCTACAGTCAAAATCCCACTGAGACTGCACCATGAAGATTTCTGCTACAATTGTGGCTGCAGTGTGTGTCCGGTCCACTTATACAGCAAATTTGGCTGCAGGATGGGAAACACCAGTGCCTGGGACATTTGTTTTGATCCTTAGCCTACTCTGTTCTTTGCCACCAAGCTATTTTCTCTTAGGCTTTCTTGAATCTGCAGCTTCCTAGGGAGAACCTACAGCTAGCATTTAGCAGCTCCTCGTTTCATAAATACATTGCAAGCTACTGGAGGTCTAACAACTGACCATATTCTTCTGTGAAAGCCTGAGCAACAGGCAGAGGTATGGGCTTGGATTTAGTTGCTCTGTGTGACTTGTGCAAATTGTCTTGTCCTTCTCTGTCATGGATTTTTAGCTTCCTTTGGATCATTGCAACCCACTAGTCTCTCACTTCTTATTTTACTGAGCAGCTGTTTTTTTCCCATCTTTTTATCACATGGTGGAAAAAAAGGACACCCACATTAAAGACTGAAATCTCCCAGTGCAACGCACTTTATAAACATGCACAATCTCCCTGACATACCTAACAGTGATGGTAAGAAATTTGAACCTTTTCATCCTTATATTGAGACAACTCTCCATTTTGTGAAGTTGTTTATTACAGATTAATGAGCTCACTACTGCTGGCTCCCTAAATGAAAAAAAAGTAAATGCAGTTCCTGTGTAATTTTTAACAATGCAGCTGCAGGTCTAGACATTCCAGTCTCTTGCACTGTGAGCAGTCTGTCCAGAATTATCACTGCAATACTTCTTTACAAGTGCCATGGGAAGTTCCTGTGCCCTATGTGCACAAGACCAGGAGAACCATTTCATCCAGGTGGTGTAGCCTCTCCCAGCCATTGCTATGTACCACTTCCCAAATATGGCTCAGTCTCACAGCTCCCTGCTCCAGCCCTAAGACAGCAATCCTTTAGGGAGTTACATTGCAAACCCAAGGATTTAAAACAATCATCTAACAAAACTGCCCGAGTGATCTATTAAACCATTAAACAAGGTAGCTTATAAAACAGATAAAAGGCAGGGAAAAAAAAAAATCTTTCAAGATTTGGCCAGCAGCTGACAGGCATCACGTGTCCCAGTGGTCTCCCCTGCAGCCTTGCCAGCTCTTTCTGAGCACCAAGCTGCCATCTCAGGCCACTGCAGTGGCAGCTGCAAGTGGAGACAGGGGCTGACTTGACACGCGTGTGGGAGCCCTGGAAAGCTGGCTTTTTGAGCTGAGCAGTCACTCAGTCCCAGTCCCTCACACAGCATGCTGTTGAGTGCTGGCTGTACTGATGCTCCCCTGTGACGGTGGATGCATATTTGGAAATGCCAGTCTAACATGGAGGGCAACACAAGAACCTGCTTTTGTACATGCAGTGGATTTCATCTCCAGGAAGCAAACAATTCCCCTACAAGACTCCTGCAAGCAGTGGGGGTTTGCTATCAAATGTCCTCATGACTGCTGTTTCCCAGTTCTCGAACCAAGGCAACAGAGGCAATGGGATCTGCTTGCATCTTGTCGTGAGAAAAAGGCAGACCTTCTTTTGTGTTTTATGCACCTGAATCACATCTCCTCCATGGTGGGGAAAAATATGCAGTGGTCCTGGGGACTGTCCAGCTTCACTGAGCATACTCTCTGTACTTAGTCTTCTATCATGAGAGTTACGCTTCAGACAGCATAACCATTCCACTTGCTGCAACCATTACATGGCACAAACAAGAACAAACAGTACATTTAAAAGGGGGAAATGCTGTCCCTTCTAGAAAAAAGGAACCAATGAGCTAAATCACAAAGAAATTCTCTTCTACAATTATGTGAAACCAACAGGAAATCCCACCTCTGACAGCTGACAGCTTAAGTGCAGAGAAATAAACCCTGATAAGGTTCAGCATCTCTTGGCTATTTTCCTTCCTAAGCTTTACCTCTGGAAAGAGATGAAGGACAGGCTTTGTAAATTATTCCTGACAAGAGGGGAAAGGGGGAGGAAAAAATAAAGAAAGTTTGAAACCCAGAGGGAATGTGGGAGGTGGCTGAGATAGCAGACACCATCTCAAAGCTGCACCTGCTTCAAATCGATGTGCTGCAATGTGATCTCAGGTCTCTCTTCCCCCTCACAGTCAAAGCACAGTGACCCTGAGGAGGGCACGGCTGCCAGATAAGCAGGACCTTGGGAACACTCAAGAAAAATGTGGGAAAAAACCTGACTGATAGAAAAATAATAACATCTGACTTGCCCAAGGCACATGGTTGATTCCAGAAATTATGTTAAGATCGTTTCTTTTTAGCAGAAAACCTTGCTTCTTTCCCCAAATTTGTGTATATGAGACAAGAGGAGAATCAGTGGTTAAACATCCATTCCTAATTCCACCAGTATTTTACCCATCCTGATATTTTGTGACAGGCTTGGTATCTTTTTGCAGTTGTGAAGGCCAAGCACAATGTTCTCATGAACTCTGTACACCACCTACATTCCAGAAAGCCCTTAAGTCTGAACTTGCTGATATAAATTTTTCCCTGTTTGTGCCTAAGCGTAGCTGCAAACTTTAGATGATGACGGGGAATAAGGGAAAATGTCAAATTCTTTGCTCACTTAAAGCACAGGTTTCCCATTTAGCACATTTATGGAACAGATCATCCAGACTATCATTACACAGCATGTACAGAAAAACCAAGTGATCAGGCCCAGCCAGCATGGGTATAGGAAAAGCATGTCCTGCCTGACCAATCTGATCTCCTTTTATGACCAGGTGGACTTCAGCAAAGCCTTCAATACTGTCTTCCATAGCCTTCTCCTGGAGAAGCTGACAGCCCATAGTTTGGGGAGGTGCACTCTTTGCTGGGTTAAAAACTGTCTGAACGGGCCGAGAGACAGGTGATGAATGGAGTTACATCCTGGCAGCCAGTCACCTGTGGTGAGCCGAGGGCTCAGTACTGGGGCCAGCCCTGTTCAACATCTTTATTGAGATTTGGATGAGGGGACCGAGTGCACCATCAGCCAGTTCACAGAGGACACTAAGCTCGGTGGGAGTGTTGATCTGCTGGAGGGCCTGAAAGCTCTGCAGAGAGATCTGGACAGGCTGGATTGATGAGTCAATGCCAATGGTAAGTGGTTCAGCAAGGTGATACGCCAGCTCCTGCACTTGGGTCACAACAGCCCCATGCAGTGCTACAGACTGGGGGATGAGTGACTGGAAAGCTGCCTGGCAGAAAAGTACTTGGGAGAGCCGGTCTGCAGCAGCTGGACATGAGCCAGCATGTGCCCAGGCGGCCAAGAAGGCCAATGGCATCCTGGCCTGGATCAGCAATAATGTGGCCAGCAGGAGCAGGGCAGTGATTGCCCCCCTGTACTCGGCACTGGTGAGGCCACACTGCAAATCCTGTGTTCAGTTTTGAGCCCCTCTCTACAAGTAAGAAATTGAAGTGCTGGAGCATGTTCAGAGAAGGGAATGAAACTGGTGAAGGGTCTAGAAAGTCGCTCATATGAGGAACAGCTGTGGGAGCTGGATTTGTTCAGCCGGGAGAAAAGAAGGCTCAGGGGAGACCTTATGACTCCCTACAGCTGCCTGAAAGGAGGGTGTAGCCAGGTAGGGGTTGGTCTCTTCTCGCAGGCAGCCGGCAACAAGACAAGAAGAAATGGCCTCAAGCTGCACCAGCAGAGGTTCAGGTTGGACATCAGGAATAATTTTTTCACTGCAACGGTGGTTAAGCAATGGAATGCGCTGCCCAGGGAGACAGTGGAGTCACCAGCCCTGGAAGTGTTCAAGAAATGAATGGAGGTGGCACTTAGTGCTATGATTTAATTGACATGGTGGTGGTTTGGTCAAAGGTTGTACTCGATGACCTTGGAGGTATTTTCCAACCTTAATGACTCTATTCTGTGATTTTTAGCTCATTTTGGGGGGGGGTTACACTAAGGCTAGATAGCTGTTGAGATGCACTTGAGCTGCAAGGGTCCACTTTGCCCTTCATAAACTGGTCGGAAACCTCCTTGCTGTAGCTATCCCACTAACATCTTCTGGATTGTTTTGGAGCACTCCTTCACCCTGTCACCAGCACCTGGTATTAACTAGTGAGAGCTGATTTGGAGACCCTTTTTGTATTACTAGCATGCAACCGGCCCTCTGTCCAACTGCAAGGGAGATTTGCAGCATGTCAGGCAAATCCATTAGAGAAAAAGGCCACAAGCAATGTAAAGCAGTAGATTAAACAACTAAATAAATAACAGCATACTGCAATGAATGCTAATATTCGTTCTACCTGTGTGCTTGGCACTGGGGAGGAATTTACTGCAGATTCATACATGAGAGAGTGCTGCCTGAGTGAAAGGCTTGTGGCCTTTGCTGGAAGGATGGCAAGAGATGCCAGCTGAGAACCTGCTTGAGTCTGCTTTTGGAAGAGCTGTCTCTATAGCACAAAGAGGACGTGGGAAGGAGAAAGCAGACACCTCTCTGAGCACATGGTGTGTGACTGCTGCACCTTCCAATTAGACTTGGCAGCAGCCTAGTGCCTGTCTGTCGGCACCTCTACTCTGCACAGACATTCATGGCAGAGGAGCTGAGGTTAACCACTGTGCCAGCGCACACACACATACTGCAGTCAGCAAAACATGCTATGTTGTTAGAGATGTGTCCTGTTAACTCTGTTGTACTCTTCCCAGCTCATCCTCAAGGATCCTGCTTGACCAGCAGGACCTCCTGTCACACCACCACCAGGATCTTCCAAAAAGCCAAAGAAAGGAAAGGAGACCTACTCCTCTTTAGCAGTTACTTGTGCCAAAAAGGAATGCAACACTTTTTAGGAGCAATTATGATCAACTGCATTCAACCTAAATGATGGTGCTAAAATGCACTTTAGAAAGAGCAGTAAAAACTGCTGCATCAGCTGTGGAAGCTGAAATAGTTGGTGGCAGGCACAGCTGAGATGAGGCAAACAGTGAAGAAGCTGCAGAAGAGACCTTCACATTTGCCCTGATTGAACTTGATGGGAAAACACCAGTGGGGGTGAGAAAGCAGGGAAACACATAGGTTTTATTCCAATTCCCTTTAATGTTTCCAAATCCCCACTAAGTGTGCTTCTGGATCTGCTAATTCTGGTCTCTGCATTTAGGATTTCACGCTTCTCAAAATGCTGTACTGCCTGTTTGAGCTGCCTGCCTGCATTAACCAGGGTGAGCCCCCTCCCGGAGCGTCTCTGGTAGCCGGCAGTGCTGCCATCTAGCAGGGCCAGGGGGGACTGGGTGCTCCGGCTGCTCCGGGACTGCGAGGCTTTCCTTCATTTATAGTTGGAAAAGAAATGCTTCAGGCTGGTAAATGGCACATAAGGGTCTTGGCCTAAGAGTGAATTGCTCTGGAAAATGTGAGCAGTATCTTTTTTGCCACTCTCAAGTATTCAAGTGACATGATAATTTACACCCACTTTTAGCTGGTGCATTTTCTTCACACTCAACCAAGTTGCTTTTACTAAGGGAAAAAAAAGATGAATAATTACCCTGTAATATAGATCAACCTCCCTGCTAAACTAAAAAGCATAAAATTTTTTCAGCCCACAAATGAAATTACACTGGGCTGAAGGCACAGGAACATAAGCAAGAGCCTTAGCAAGAGGGATAACTGTAACCAATGAGAGATCATTTTGAGTAATATACAGAAATTCTTTGTTTAGCCTTGTAGATACATAGTTGGAAACACAATGTAAATCTTTCATGGAAAAGCACATTGATAAATGTGGCTTTTAGCTATGGCTCCTCTGTAAATTGATGAGACAACTGGTTTGCTTCATATCTTCAAACACAAATGTGAGGGCAGAGCTGCTGGGGGTCCATGGCAGATGCAGTGCAGAGGACTAGAGGCAAAGGGCTGTTGAGTGCTGTGCAGTTAAGGGTCAGCCTGGTACTGCAGGAGGATTTAGTCCTAAATATAGCAAGGGCTATCCTGGGAGACAAGAGTGGGCTGCTGGGAGTCTAATGCCATATGAGCAGCTTTAGGTTTTGAGAACAATGATCGTGGCTAAGAGGCTGATTCTGATTCTCTCAATATGGGCCAAATCCTGGCTACTGGCAAAATGCCCAAGTGAAAAGGTTTTTCCTGGGAGGAGAGGACAACCTCCTATAGTGTTCAGGAGACTGGCATTTCTTTTCCAAACAATACAAAATGTAGGAGTTGCAGCAACGAAGATGAGGTTTTTCCTTCCTGTGCATGCTGTGGTACAGCTAGGAGGTGCAACTACTTAATCTTTTGGTCAACACCCTGACACCTGCAGGCTGTCAGCAGCTTCCTCTTTGTTCGTAAAATCCTGCCAAAAAGCTGGACTGTACCATGGATAGGAACATGCAGAACCCCTCAAACAGCAGAAGGAAATTCTATTTCAATGGGGCATTCTGTGTTCCATATGAGATGGTGACAGAGCAGGATACAGCCCTACAGAAACAAGCAGAACACAGCTTCTGAGTAAAGGTGGCTATGCTGAGATAGGGAACACCAACCCTGCTTGGATGCCTACCTATAAAACACGTTCTGGATAAATAAACAATTTTCCATGCCTCATCAACATTTTGACTGTAAGAAATCTGCTGCTATGCCATCTTGGACTGCCTTTAAGTTGTTGAGCTCAACATCTCAGAGTCCAAATGTGTACTGAAATCTTTTAACTGTTTGCCAACAAATACCATCCTGACAGCCCACATTCATACCTGCCGTGGGCTGAGAAGAGATGTGAAATGCATTGCTGATAGATCTTCCCAGGGATCTTTTCTTAAATTTTTAATTAGAAGTGTTACGACTTAAAAGAGGTAACAACCTCTTAAAAAAATTAAAGACCACAGTGTTCCTGCAGCACATTGGTTTAGCAGGAAGGGACCATAGCCCCAAAGTCCATGAGAAGTGGACCCCTGGAGTTCTGGCTTCTTGATTAGATGAAAGGATGCACTTGCAAGCACTTTCACTCCCTATTTGGAAGAAAAAAACCAGTAACAGCAGCTTCCTGACCTTCACATGAAGTGGAAATTCTCTTGCTCTGGATCTGACGTAGTTGTTTTTTGCTTTCAAGAAGCACAGTGCATACTACTGACACGAGTCCCAGAGTCCTAGTGCTGAATCCAATTTTTGAGCAAGCTAGAGACTTTCCCATGTAATCCATTTAAAGCTATTTCTTGGAGGTAGGAAGTGTCTGGCACTGAGGCACTGTTAATACTCATGCATGTAGTTTTAGGCAGCTTGGCAGGATCAGCACCCTGAATAACAGGTAGACTATTGTCCTATGGGAATATGCTGACTGTTCTTGTTACCCCGTTCCCATGATTTGGAGATCTGTTGCCTTCTGTCACTGTGTCTGCAAGGAGAGAGCTCACTCGTGACTTTTCCTGGCCCTTTTTCTGCTCATGTGTCACAGAAGGACATTGCCTTAGACAGTAGTTTGATCCCTGATGCCTTCAGAGACAGAAAGGCAGCAGCAAGACAAAGACTGGATGGTAGATGTCTTTCACATAACATGACTGCTAAACCACAAATTAAAATGGAAGGCAAAAGATGAAAGAAGTACTTCCTGATGTGCAGTGCATATGTACATTTTGAAAAACAACTCCCAACTAACCAAAACAGGAAAATAATAACAAAGTATCTGCTCCTATGTAAACCTCTGCTTCAAGTCTTTTGTTTTCTGCTTTGCACAGCATCAGGCACACCAGCATAAGCCTCCACCATCACTTTCCTATTTTTGCTCCAGACACCTAACTACTCTTCCGGCTGTATTTGTGGTGCTCTTGATTTTAGATTCAATTTGGTTATAGGTTGTTTTGTGAAATCCACAAGGGCAGGAGCTTGCACTTTTGCCTCTAAATGTAACAAATACACAACAGTGAGACTCTGTGTTTTTTCTACAGTCACCATAACGCAAATACAAGGAAGACAACCAGAGTGCAGTGTAAGGAAGGATTTTCTCCTCCAGTCCCACAGAATCAGAGCCAAAGAAAGAAAATAAAGGTCAAGTCCTTGTGCAGTCCCTAACCTCCACAGGAAGGTACAGGCTGCCAAAAGCCTCCAGGAGCCCCGGGCACACCATTCATGTATAAATACTGATGCAGTGCAGCAGTGCTTTCAATTCCCCATAGTGCAGCTCAAGGTCTCTGTGCAGCAGTGGCTCAGGTGGACTTGATCTCCTCTTAGATGCAGAGCCCCGTAGTCTGCCCCATGTGCCCTTGCTGGCTGCCTGCACTGCCAACCAGAACTGCTTTGCTGTTACCCTAATTCTCCATCCTTAGTCATTGTCCTTTACAGGCATGCATGCAACTGGGGTGACTGGGCAAAACTTTAAGAAAATAGGAATAATGTTTCTTCAAGTTCTTACATGAAAGATGATACAGACACACACTGAATGATTATTTTCACATTTTCCTTCCATGCTGTGATTTTGCTCCAGACCTACAAAAGGAGTTCTGTATGCCTACTGAATAGACACCAGGCCTTTCACATCCTGTACATGCTTAAAAAGACAAGGTCAGAAGTCACCCCTCATTTTCCCTTCTTGGTAAAAAATGACATTTCACTTCCAAGAGATCCTTGGTCAAACTTGGGAGTTTGGTTTTGAATTCAACAGGATCCTGTCAAGCTCTGTTAACATATTGAGCTTCCTGATACAACCAGAATGCAAACTGACGACTGACCACGGATGCATCCTGCAAGGACTCGTATCTCTATCGCAGTCCAGAACATACTGAGCTACACTTGGGGCAGCTGAGAGCATGAACTGGACTCAAACCTCAAGATTAGATTTAAGGAAGACATTTTTTACAACTAAGATAGTGAAACCCTGGCCCAGATTGCCCAGAGAGGTGGTGGATGCCCCATCTCTGGAAACATTCAAGGTCAAGTTGGACAGGACTCTGAGAAACCTGATCTAGTTGAAGATGTACCCTGCTCATTTCAGGAGAGCTGGACTAGATGAACTTTAAAGGTGCCTTCTGTCCCAAATTATTCTATGTTTCAAATCTGGGACAAGTACATTTCTTGTCTGAGCCGCCTGGAGTTTGGCATTATGGTCTAAATCTGCCCTGGAATTAGCCAAGAACCTGCAAAGAACAGTTAAAATCCCTAACTGAGCCTGGATTAGAACTGAATTTCCCAGAATCGTCTTCACAGAAACAACAGCTGGGTAGTTCAGGTAAAGGAATGTCAATCTAAAACTCTATTTTATTTATTAAATAATAAACAAAGAAAAGAGGAAAGAAATTCCAAAGACAGTTGTGTTGCTTACCTTATTCTAGTGTACCTGGCTCTGAAGCCTACCAGTAAATGTAGGCTAAATGTCCCTACAAACATTACTGTGAGGAAACACAATGCATCCTTGTGATACCAGCTCCCAAGACCAAGTGACTGAGGAAGGAATTAAAGACTTTGTGAAGGCAGAAAGACATTTCAGGGGAGGCAAAGAGATGCTTGACAGGGTAGGGGGAGAATGGTTAAAAAACTAATAACGTGTTGTACAGACAAGCCATAATTGTCATACTCACAGCTCTGTGTTCCCATGTAAAAATGAATTACTTGGGCTGTCAGCAGCTTCATTAGCCAAAAGAGGCCATTCAGATGGACCCAAACCTATTTACTTCCAAAGCTGGCGGTGCCTGTTTCATATTGCAGGGCCCCACATTGGTTGTTCAACGATGCTGATAACTCCTGTGGGAGCTTACATTCTGCTAAGTACTTCACTGTTTAATTGAACTGACCTTTCCTGAGGATGCCCCTTGTATTAAAAGTTGCTTTACTCCCCAGTGAAAATGGTTTGATAATCATAATATTTTACTCAGAGGACAGTTGTTTAAGAGCAGAAAATAATCAGCTAAATTGGTAGGCTTCCCTCTGGAGGGGCCCAGCACTAAAATGACAGAAGGTGCTGTGGACCAAGATAGCTGGCAGAGCTGATGATGAGGACAGAGCTAGGAGCGGCGCTGGGCTGCCCAAGGATGGGAATGCCAACAAACTGGACAGCTGGGGAGGGGAGTGCAGGCTGAGCCAGCACAGCACACTCAGTGCAGAGCTGAGATGTGCTGGCAGAGCTTGAGCCGGGCATGAGGTGGCCGATGGCACCTGCGGGAGCCACAGCGAGAGGGGAAGCTCTGTGCAAGCCCAGCAGTGCAGAACTGTGGAGTGCAGCAGCACTGAGGGACACACAGCACAGCAAGTATCTTAAGCTGCACAGCAAGTATCTTAAGCTGAGATGGGGAAATGGCAAAACACTTGCTTCTGTGGTACAGGAATCCATCTCAGAGAGAGGTCTGTCTGAAATAATAAACGCACACCAAATTCAGGTTTGGATTAGGAATCCCTTGAGGACCGAGACTTGGAGCCGAGATTTTTTTAAACAGAGGAACCATTTGCTTTCAGACCATGACTGGCACAGGGACAAAGAGGTTTGAAGTGAGAGGCATGTTTGCCAAGAGCCCCTTTTCTCCTTGTTTTTATCTAGGCTAGTTGCCCTACCAGATGGTTGAGCAGCATCTGGGAGAGCTCTCTGGGGCTGGGAGCCAAGGTTGTGCAAAGAAGCACACCAATGTAGACTGTTAAGCACACGATGACAAATGATGCTTTGCTTTCAACTTCCTGTGATAAAGCATTTGCTGGCCTGAATATGCCCTGCTACACCTTGCCCTTCCCAAGTACAGCAATGTATCCATTTCCAGTGCTTTTTATACAGAATTGGCATTTTGTGGGTCTCTCAAGTTATGACTAGAGTGTCACATCACCTTCTACTATTCTTCCACCACAGGAGTATAGAATTAATTTTCTCAGTTCAGCCAACACTTTCCCTTCCTCTTAGTGTCTCAGAGCTGCAGGCATTCAAAGAATGTGCTGTTGAATAAACTAAGTTTTTTCTTGTTCTTTACTTACAAGGACAGTTGTTTTCCTCTTTGTGCTAAAGCTACACAGGACAGGACAACACTTATATTTTCCCCTCCTGCAGAGTCCTAGTTTTGACTACTTGTGTCTGGTTGAGTCCCTAGGAATGTGGGATGTGTGGGAGCTCCCATGGGCTCTTGGTGCCAGGGTGCTGAGATAAGGCAGCTGCTGCAGATTCATGGACAAGAGCCTCTGTTGGTGGCAGGGCTGACCTGCGAGGGGCACCACGGCAGTACCTGGGAGGTTTAGAGCACCCTGGGGCTATCAACATCGGCTCCCATGAAGTGGATGTGCAAACAAAAATATCCCTTCTCCAGGATGAGCCAGTAAAAGCCAACATTGCTCCAGCTCTACCAGGGCATTACACCCTTGAGCAGTGTCCTGCTTCTTCCTCCTTTTGTTAGACAGCTTTCTCAGCTATCCAGTCAAGCAGTCACAAACAGCTTGCTTGGCCTTTGGAGGGCTACCTGAAGCCCACTGCACATGAAGGTAACTGGGTTCACTTTCCACATTGTGCTGTCCTCTCTTGATATAGATTCAATCTCCAAGATAACCATAGCTGGCCCTGAAGGTCTACCTTTGCCTCATATTTCTGTGTCCGTGAACCACAACAGATGAACTGAGGACACCTGTCAGCGTAAAAATCCAATGAAATAAAATTAACTCAAGGAGCTAAAACTGCAGTCTAACTTCCAGGGCTTCAGCTTGATTTTATCAACTCCCCTTTGAATGGCAATTACATTGTGAACTGATCAGTTCAAGGCTAAATCCTCCGTGTCTTCTTCTAATTAAATACTCATCGTCTAAACATTCATCTTATAGATACTTCTACTTATCTGTTTAATCAATTCCCCGATTATTCACCTATCTGCTTTAGCCTGCATTTTGCCATTGCCATTTTTTTCAGGTGATGCAAGAAGTTCTTTTTCACTACAACTGCCAAGCAAAGAATACAGCTTAGCCAGAATGTCTTCATACTCCTGTATTTCTCAGCTTTAAAAAGGGCATTTAGGTTGCCTGATATTCACAGGGGACTGCCTTGAAACCTCATGTACATTCCTTCTATGCTGGCCCCAAGGAGAAAGATTGCATTCAGGAAAATAGAGTATTTGATACTGGTTTGAAAAATTCATTGCCTAAACTTGTATAAGTGGTCCACAACATCTCCCCTGAGATGAAAAAATTTCATTAGTGGAGTATTTTGAAGAATTGCCTTTGAATGCCAATTAAAAAAACCCCCAAACCCAGGAAATCTTTTCATTTGCTGTTGGTTTTACTACATCTTGTGATAAAAATGATTATGAGGAGAATATCTTTTAATTGTGTCCCTAGTAATAGTTACCAAATGATCCCTTCTTTTTCTTTTTTAATAATTACAAAATTATATTTTAACTTTCCAGAAGGTTATGCAGCTTTATCCTTGCTTGTAACACGTTTTCTCAAATTATCTGTTTTCCTCATGGCATTTTCTGTATACAGTTTATCTGTAAAATTTCCCTGATAAATCTAGAGCCTTAGGAGGGAAGAATTGAGCTCACTGCATTGCCTACTGTCCTATCATTACTCTAAGGTATTGTCTAGTGGACAAATTTCTATCTGTGTTGGAGGGAGCTGCTGAATTTGGGGTTTGGCACGGGGATATAATCAGGTACAAATAAATAAATTATAGAAGAAGTGTATTAGCCAGGCTTTTGATATGACATCAGCCATTCTGTAAATATGCCAGACTTTGATGACAGGTAGTACAGAGACAAACTGAACTGTATGGCACTCTTTCATCTGTGCTTTCTCTGAGACATGGCTCCAGCTTGCAGCGCCTTGCAGACTTGTAGATTTTGGAACATTTGTTCCCAGAGGAGCCTTAGCCTGTTAAAATAGATTCAACGAAACTATCATTTACCTAGCTTGAATAGGTATCTTCAAAATTACTTCAAACTGTGCATCTTCTTTTTCTTATAAGTGAGCAGTGACAATGTGATAGTGGAATTTCATAATAAAACTGAGAGTTTAATTAACAACAGTTCCATAAAACCAAAACCTAACCTGCGCATCTTCATATGTGTATCTCCCTGGGTCTTTGACATTTTGGCTTGTTTTCTCATAGCTGTGGGAGTCCAGGTTGATAGCACTTTGGGCCCCAGGAGCTAGAAACTCTTGCCAGATTTCTTCCACTCTGGTGGTCACGTCCTGTAAAGGTTGTTTCTTGAGATCTTGGACAGCCAACCAAAACCTGTACTAGGCAAAAATTAAAAAGGCAGAAAAGAAAAAAAGACAGAAACCTAGGTAAGATTTTGTGAATAAGCCTAGGCAGAGTCCCCAGACAAACACAGAAGCTAATCCTGCATCTATCAGAATTCACAGAAAACTCCATGTAAGCACGATTTCAAGGGGAAGGAGCAACGTAGTTTACACCAACTCTTTACATTGTGGCTAAGATCAGAACACTGACTTTCAGAAGTGATACATTCTTATTCAAACTGCCCCTGCAAAAGTGTCAGATTTGGTATGCAAACAGGAAACTTCTAGAGCTATGCAGATGAAGGAGAGGAGGAGGCTCTGTCTCCCACAGCCCCGCTGCAATGTGCTGGTCATTCCTGCCTGCATCCATAGGGGATGGATGCAAAATGAAGAACAAACTTAATATTCATATCATTTCCAATGTGAAGTTGTAGTAATGCCACTTAGAGAAAGCTTTTTTTTTTTTACTTGTAAACTGACCAGCATTCAGATGGATGCCATACTCCAATTTTACAGGGATATTTTCTTGACTAGGCCATGCTTACAGACTAAAGTAAATTCATAAGCACTGAGAAGATAATCTCTCTGATGGCTAAGGGCATAATCCATATCTCGTTCTGTGAAACCAAAGACCACAGAACATTCTTGCAAGAGTTACATGCATGTGTTTTGTCTTTTACCCTAGGAAAAAGAAAAGAGGTTTTGTTGGTGGTACTAGTTTTATTTATTGTTGAAAGAGATATGCTCTTTCAGGTGATTAATTCAGAAGACACATAGTGCCTAGTAGCCTTTTGTTTTGGTCAACTCTATCTTCCAGCAAGATCCCTGAAGGTTATCTGCCCTGAGTACCTGGGCTGTGCAACCTGGCTGAGCAAGCACAGTAGTGCTCTGCAGGGAGTGCTGAGGGCAAATAGGTACTGAAGGTGCCTTTGCAGCCACCTGCAATAAACAGCTCTTTCCGGCCCCTGGCAAAGGTGCCCATTGTCCAGGGATGACAAGGAGGGCAGGGTTCTCCTTGGCTGTTCCTGCCTTGCACTGCTCTTACCCACTCCCTCTGCTGGGCAGACTGTGCAGAGGGGACAGCGTTTGTCTGGGTCGCTGCTTGTTCAGGGCATCCCCAAGAGCTGCACAGCTTGGAAAATCCTGTGTCTCCTCTATAAACCAGCTGAAGTTTAATCGAAGTCCTGATTTCTCACCCCAAATGATTCAGTGGTGTCAGTGTGCTGCCACTAAGGCAAATATTCCTCCATGGTGGAAAGAAGAAGATATAGTCTGTCCCAAACAAAAATCCCGATGGCAGTGAGGATGTGTGGAGGAGCTAGAAGCCTGGTGACTCCTGTGCTGTTCCTAACCCTCACTTCCTTAATGGCTGCAGGCAGTACCTCAACACCTTGGAAACAGTGGTGTTACTGCAAGCAAATGAGGCAGCTACGCCATTTAGCCTGGTACCCTTATCTGCAATAGAGGCAAACAGTCAATTTGGGAAAAAAATTACCTCCAAACTACATGCAAGGCCAGGCTAAATCCTCCTTGCCTGTCTGCTGCTTCTTCCTGACCATCAGGGGGCCTAATGCCACAGCCCTGACTCACCCAAGCCACTTGACTGTGTTCCTTCATATGGTTTTGCCATTTCCTTGGCAGGCTGTCAGTAAAACAGACTGGGGTACACTCAAACACTGCATCAGTACCTATGGAGTCACATACTTATCGTTCTAAAACAGTGACATTTGATTTTATAAACTGAAATAGAGTATCTGGGGTTGGTGGAGGGGTGTGCATGGTTGATCCTTCTCCATCTTTGAGAATTTAAGTGCCCCTGATGTCCTGCCTTGTTATTTGAACAGTGACACCCCCACTTATCACGTGCATGCAGAGAGCAAAGGGTGGCACTAACAGCGCAATAATCTGATGCCATATGTGGCTTCTGTTATTTGAAAATACTTTATCATTCAATTTCAGATGCGATGGGAACATGTGAATGGAGAAAAGGCATAGGGAGAAGAGATGCTAATCATTCCACAGTAGCTGGAACGCTTCAGACAAACACTTGGCTAGAGAGAACCTTTTCTTCTGGCTTATCTTCTGCCCCCGGAGCTGGGGAGGCAGGCTGGGAAAGCATGCTTATGAGAGAACTGGGAACACTGTGAAGTGACAGCTTGCCAGAACAGGAGCACCATCCATTTTAATAACCATTTGGCTCAATCTGAAAACCAACCAACCAGACCAACCTGACAGTAACAAGAACAAGCTCTTTTTACTGCAAGCAATTGTGAATTCATGCCCAAGGCTGGATGTCCTCTTCAAGGCAAAGAAGAGTTTTGTCTTGGTAAAAATTTCAAAGCTATTCACTATAGCTGGCATCTGAAAACCAAGCAGCATCAAAGAGGGGTACCCAGCCCCACAGCTTCAACTCCAAAGCAAATTCTCTGCCACAAGGAATCATCCTGAAGCCAATGTATACGCAAGGCTTCCTGTAGGATTTATAGCATTTACGAGAGAGAAGCAGGTATTTCTGCATAGGAAAAGAGCAGACACACAATGACTGTGCTGGAATTTCTGCTCAATTATGAAGTGCAAAGGCACTCCCTGAATCACTCCTGCAATCTCTGAAGTGCAAGCCCAGCCCCAAGTTCACAAAGAGTCAGGTGAAGATCCTGCATTGCCTCCTGTCCTTCTGTAGGAGACAGATTTCCAGTGGACATCTCTTGCATAGGGCAGGGGAGAAGGGAGATGTCCTTGTGTGTCCTCTCCACAGCTGCTCTTTAAGCAGAGCAGGAGTGGCACAGGGATGGTCTGCACAGAGGGAATAGCAGCACTGATCACAGGTTCTTTGTCCTTTATAAAACAGCACATAAGGTCTGCAGAAGGCTGATAATATGGTGTCCTAAAGTGTTGTCAGTGGCATAAACCATTCCAGCCTCATCCAGCTTGTAATTAAACTGCTGTCACTTGCAGAAGATATCCCATGACATTTATCCTCCACAGCTCCCCCAAGGCACAGAGAGCTCCTGGACCTCAGTGTGTGTGCTCTGCCTCCCTGCAGGGCACTGCAGAGGTGCTTGGTTGCTGCTGTTCACAGATGTCCCCCAGAGAAAAGGCTGCCGGGGAAGTACAGGGTGGGTGGCAGGGGAGTGGTTGCTTCTAAGGTACATTGTAAAACAAAAATTAATTTTAATAATTGAGGCAAAAATGGCTGACTCCAAAAACTGAGAAACAACTGTCAAGATAAGGACTGTGTTGTATCCCCACCTTGGGGGAAGACACGATACCTCTGGCTTGACAGTGAATTCAAGTGACTATCTGAGGTCAGAATCCAAGCACACTTCTCTCCTTGCCTCAGTAGCTCCATGCCAGTATCCCATGCACCTCCTGTATCACATCTCTAACCATTCACAAACTTTGTTCTATTCATCAAGAAATATATTTGAACATGTCAGCCGGGAGAAGAAATGAATGAAAGCAATAACTAAAAATCAGAATGCAGTTCAGACAGGGGCAATATTCACGTCCTTGTGTTGTTTAATGGTCAGATCCTTGGCATGGTGAGCTTGGCGTGGTCAAGGCCAACAAAAATCTGTTCTTGGTGAGCAAGCTGGGAGCAGACAAATGCTGCAAGGCTGCATGTTCGGGCACTGGGGACCTGCCAAGGAGACCGCAGTGTCGTGGGGACGGGGCAAGCGTCCCGCAGGCCTCTTCCTCACCGCCCGTCCTCCGCCGCGGTGCACCCCGGCGCCCACGACTCAAGTCCCTCCCCTTCGGCTGCCTTTCAGTTTTGTGGGGCCGGAAAGCCCTTCTGTCACTGTCAAAGCCTTGTGGGCAGTGCCCACGGTGTGGCTCTGCCCGGGCCCGCTGAGGGGCCGGCACCGCGCCCCCGCTCGGCTGCGGCGGGGCCCGCTCAGCGCGGGGCGGCGG
>VYZT01016496.1:141024-154555 GCA_013400735.1 Pomatostomus ruficeps
ACTGCCCCGCTCCCGGCACGGCCCCGCTCCCGGCACGGCCCCGTTCCGGGCACGGCCCCGCTCCCGGCACGGCCCCGCTTCGGGCACTGCCCCGCTCCGGGCACTGCCCCGCTCCCGACACTGCCCCGCTCCGGGCACTGCCCCGCTCCCGGCACGGCCCCGCACTCCGCGGAGCCCTCTGGGCGCTGGCGCTGCCTCGGGACTGCTCGGGAAACGCTCTCTATTCAGGGAACACGGGGCTTTGGGTGGGCTCGGTGTGTTTACTGATTATATGAGCTTGCTTCACTGCCTGAACTTCTCCTTTCTTGATGAAGACTGGGGAAAAAATAAACTGGCAACAAGTTTCAACCGTTGGGGGCCATGTACGATATAAACACTTTCTGCAGATAAAATTCCTTCCCCGCGAACTCCCCGTTCAACATATGCTCACAATCAATAAGGCCCAGGGTGCCTGCATCTGTGCGTTGCCAGCTCCACAATGCATTCCCACGAAGTGTCATGTGTTTCCCACTGAGGTCTATAAACAGGTGTGCAGCCTCTTTTCCCTTCGGGTGAAATTCCCATGTCCCATATTCCCACTTTGCTGTTTCTCTTTACAGCTGACACTCTTTGAAGCTGGATGGGGCGGAGGGGGGGAAGTGGGGGGAGAAAAAATTCAATCCACCAGCTAGATTAACATCTCAGCAATCTCAAGATGTCTCGGAAAATTCCCAGGTCATAAAAAATGTATAATCACTCTCTGATGCCCTTTCTTTTCTTATTGTTTCTTTTTTGTTTTGTTTTAAATTTAAGTTTAGTATTTTGTCTGCTATATTTTGGGTACTTCAAAAATCATCAGAGTCAAAACGAATTGTAGATGAAAGATAGCAACAGAGCGGAGACAGGAAACAGAGCAAGGAAAAGAGTTAAAATAAAAACAGAGAGAAGTATATATCCAACTGACTGGCTTTCCTGCTCCCACATAAATAATGGACAGCCATTAAATAAGTAAGTTGCAGGGCTCAGCCAAGCCCAGGAGACTGGTGGACATGATCCTGTAAGTTTATTAGAACACAGAAACACAGCTGGAAGGTGATCCAGGAGGTCATCCAGTCTAGTCTGCTGCTATCTCTGGCAGTGCCTCACCCAAGACCCCCACCGGGATCAATTTTTCTCAGCTAGGAAGATATGGAAAGACCCCACCATGATCAGCTCTGTGATTTGGGACTTGCACCAATGGGTTTAAGAGCAGAATTTGGTACCCTTGCTATATTACTGAATTACATTCATTTCAAGGCATTCTCAAGCACACACTTCACAAAATCCTTTCTAGTACTACCATGAATTTCTAGGTTTTCCAGGAGTCACTTTCTCACATTTGCCTTAGGTTTAACACAAGGGCCTACAGGGCTCCAGCCAGTGTTAATGTAGATCCTACTGATACTCCTGAGAGATAATACATCCCTGCTGCAATAGTTCTGAGATCTCTGGGTAGTTACTGGGAAGAGAGTCCTGAAAAGATTAACTGTGAATGTTACTTTTCTAGCAAGGTGCTAAATGCTGTGCCCTCAGAAAGTTTCTTATACCTTCCCCGGGTTTGGGTGGGATGTGTCTTACTTAACTGTAGTTGTCTACCATGCAGACACTGTCATTTGAATCAGTCTCTACAGGCTTATGGTAACAAGAGATTGATGCTCTACAGTGTAATTTAGGTGCTTTTAGTTTTGTTTCCACTTAAAGCTGAAACAAATGCTTCTCAGGTGCGTCACTGACTCCTCTTCAGCTTCTCTTCTCACTCTCTAAAGGAAGACTGGATAAGAAGAAAACATCTGCTCCTGAGCTGTCAGCTTAGGTGAGGCAGAACCTAACTTTACTGTTGAGCATAACTTAGATTTTGCTTGCATGTTTAAGCATCCAGCAGTTGCTTTCCTTTATGCCACACACTCCTAGTGAGAATGAAGGACCTTTCTCTGCCTTACCTGAACCTGTCTTTTCTCTAGCACCACTGCTAACAATCCACTCTATTCCAGTTTTCTTCATGGATATTTCTGCCTTTGCATCCTGTTATTTAAAGCTTTAAGCAGGCTTGCTAATGCTATCCAATATTAGACAATATTACCACATAAGCCAATACCATGGTAATGATACCATAAGAATAATAGCCAAGTTTCCATACTAAGAATGATGCCAATGTCTTCTACAAAGGATGCAGGATTTAACTTGCCTGTGCCAGCCTACTGATTTGCCACCTTCCTTCACTACATCTCAAAATCAAAAAGAACATGCATCAGCAGGAGGAGCAGCTCTGACTGACCAAGGAAGGTACAAGTTTGCCTTCTCATAATCAAACTTTCTCCATTTGTTTGAGTAGGATGAATGTGGGGGACAGACGCTACTCATAAAACCTGCTGGATTTCATTAGCACAACCCCAGATTTATTTCAGAGCACTCATTTGAGGGGTATTTTAATATAGTATATTAATTTTGCACTTCATCACTACAATTTAATTGCAAATGAGCACCACTGTATATAATTGCAATAAGCATATGCAAGTTCAGTACCTGTTCAGCAATAAAATTTCAAGCTCATTTATGTAATTAGTAACACTCCCTTGTTTTCTTACAGGTTAACTTTCAGGTTTTTCAAAACAATAAAGTGCATTGAGTTTTCACTGTTTTGCTGCTGGCATGCTTTCTGTACTTCTCCTTGGACAGGGAAACCTGATAAATAGGTTGGTAAGTCCCAATTTCATTAAAGATCACTTTCTAGGGGATTTCCCTTTCAGGTCTTGCAGGCTAGCAGACTGCACTACAGTGACAATTGTTCACATGCTTTAGTAATGTATTTGATTTTCTAAGTGAAAAAGAATGAAAAAACTACAAACTAAAAAAAGACTGTGCAATCAGGTTCTTATCTGGTGTAAAAAGAGAACATCAAGCCTGCTCACTACCAGCAAAGGCCAAAACTCAACTGACTGCGTGGTCACTGACAGCTGAGTTCCTCAGCCCAAGAGCAGGCACAGTTCTGCCAGTGAAACGGCAAGCTTCTCTAGCCTTCCCTCCAAATGCTCACTCGGCCTTCTGGAACATGACTGCCCCAAAAAACCCCAGAAAAACCTGTCCCTGTACCCCTCCATGAGCTGAGAAACAACCACAGCACCGCAACAAAGCCTCTGCAGTGTAATTCAGACTGTAAAAAAAGTGGGGTTTACTGGCTCTCAGCCTGATGTAGGATTACATGGGTATCTACATAATTTTTCATAATAAAAGTTTTGACTTCTTCATAGCTTGAGAAATTGGGTACTCAGAATCCCCACACAGAATCCTGTTGAGTCAAACTCTTGGATAGTTAGTAGATACCAAAATTAAAAGTAGTTGCAAACCTGACTTGGTGAGTACCAATACTGCAGCAGTTCTTAGCCAAATTATGACCATCCTGTTTCCCCACACAAGCTCTGCCACAAAGACACGTGTAAATCCTGTATATTGTTAGGGAACTCAGCAGCGATGTGCTGCATCTCATCACATCATACACGTCTGCAAGCCCTTGCATAAGACCTGACAACACTGGCTCTGCTAAACACTCTTTCTGAGATTACTTATATAGGTCTAGTAGCAGTGCTGTGGGACAAATCCTGCCATTCTCATCTTTATTCAAATGAGTGTTTTTAGCAGTTCAAGACACACCAAACATTGTATTTCACCAATGCAAGAAAGTAGGATCAGTCCCATTCATTTAGTCAAGTCAGAAAAGGCTTCACCTGAGGTTTTCCGAGCTGAATTCTGATTCCAGGAAACGAAGGAACTGGTCTCGTCCTACTGGGTCCTTCAGCACCTCATCCATGGAGAAACCCCATCTTTTCACACGCTGCTGACTAGGTTCTTTGCTGTTTGGAGAGAGAAGGGGAGAAACAGATGGAATGTGCATCTCTGCCTGCTGTCCAAGCAGCTGCTGCTGTTTCTGCTAAGCAAAGGGAGGAAAATTTTCAGATGAGATATTGTTTTTTTCTCAAGATTTTTCAGAAATACAAGTTAGCAAATAGCATAAAAAAGCTATAAAGACCAGGGTCATCATTAAAGCAACCGTACTACTTGGGTGCTACATATTTGGCGAAGTAAGAGAGACTGTGAATGATATGATTTTCAGAGCAATTTCTGGTAGGTTTCATTTGAAGAACAGCATACCATACCTAAATGATTACTCATTATGCCCTTCTTGCATATCTCCTCAAATGTACCTTAGGATTTCTTATGCCTCAAGGCAGAAATTTCCCAGCAATGTTCCCTGGGTCACTGGTGAGCTCCAGAGCATTTCCTCGTGTCCCACACAGTGCTGCCTGGTCACTTGGAGCTGGCTTCAGATTTTCAGATCCACATTTGCATTAGAAAAGCAGTTCCATTAAGAAGCAGTGCAGACAAAGTATCTAAAATAATAACTGGTTTGTGGTCTTTTATTTTTCAGTGCCTCTGATTTTTGTGTGCCTAGGTTTCAGAAGACTAAAAAGCATCTTCCTTCTAGTCTTCATGGTAATCAGACTTTTATTTTGTGTCTCAGCTGGGATACTGAGATGCAGAGGCACCCAAAATCACTAGCAACCTTTCTCCTAAATTATTCCTTAATACAGCCCAACTTACATATGCTGTTGTTTGAATTGCCAGACGTGTTGCAGAGATGCCTGTGGGGAGAGGTGGTGCCCAGGAATCACAACGAGGATCCTATCAGACAGTCTGCATTAGAGCGTAATCTGGACTCACAAAGTGTTTGAAAGCTTCTGGTGTGATGGCATCATACTATGAGACAACCACTAAAACACAGCTCAGCTGCTCACATTTGTGACAGCAGAGCCATTGTTAACAGTACATATCTATTAAACTCTGTGTCTTGTCATGTCCACAGCGATTCCTAATCATGGAGCCTTCAGGGACAGTGGCGATCTGTGCTGAAGACAAATAAGCCAAAGGGGTAAATAAAATGCCTGCTTTGATTTTCTCTTGGTGTAAAGCCTAAGCAAAATTGATAGGCATGTCATCACCCAAGGAGCAGCACACCCGGGATGGCTCTGCCTGAACGCCCTCAGGAGCCAGCAGTGCTGCAGACAAGGGCACAGACCCAGCCTACCTGTTACTTGAGCCAGCCTGGACATGGGGACACGACAGCCATGCTTGTGCAGAGCCATGCACAATCTAAGCTCAGGGAATTTCCTGCTGAATCCAGAGATCTGTACCTGCTCTTCTTGCAGCTACACTATGTTCTAGCACCAAAAAAAAAAAAAAAAAAAAGGCCAAAGTGCTGTCTAAAATGGAATGCTTTCCGTGGCATTTCCTGAGTTCTGACTGCCATGAAGGATGAACTGTAGTGGCATGGGGCTGCCATACTCAGCAGCCAGCCTTGCCACTGGAAGTGAGAGGCTCTTTGTTTTCCTGTGCAAGGGCTCTGCTCTCCTAACTGAGGAAACAGCTTTGCAGGCAACACAAGGGGATCTCGGGGATCATTTAATTATTCATGCAAGTTGCAACTAGATGCAGATGCAGTGAGTTGTTTTACAATAGAGAATAAAATGGAAATACAGAGCTGTTTGTTCTTCCATCTCTCACTACAGCTTTTTCTTTCTCATCAGCAGGAGAATCACCTTCTTTAACTCTGAAATCATAGCAGAAGCCAAGCATTTATTTTAAATTCCTATAAGGCTGTGACATCAGGTTAATTGTATTCCTCAGGGACACAGACATCTTTTCTGGGATTTGCAACTACCTCAACAGATGTAGAAATAATGGATGCCTGGATTACCTTGTGGGTGAGGGTTTGTGCAAGCAGTATTTTGCAAGGGCTGTATTTGGTACTATCCCTACTAGGGAGGATGGAGAAAATGAGAGAAACTAGCTAAAAAAGAAATCCCAAATATTAAAATTATGTGAAGAGGGACAGAGGTTAGGAAAATAATGGATTTCTGTGACTACCAGAGAAGCAGGTGAAAACAACTTTCACATCTCAAACTACTTGGTTTTTAAAGAGAGCAAAATCTTGTCCTTTTCCTGGAACACTGATTCCCTCTGAATCAGTTTTCTTAGGCCAAAAGAATCTCTAAATTATTCTTCAAGAACACCCAGGATTAGATTTGGTACTCTCTTATCAAAGATTTGCTGAAGTGGACTCCAAGTTCAGATTTGGTGCCAAATGGCAGCAGCTAAACACTGGAGAAACTGCTGAGCCCTTGCCGTTGTTGGCCACAGGATGTGATTGAGTAGTGAAGGTGATATGGGGCATGGTAATTCCATTCAAATTTGCTATGAGGGCTGTTAGGCATAGTGGCAGGCAGAACAATTCTAGCCCCTTTACGAGGACTGTGAATAGTCTGTGAAGGCAAGAGACAGACACAGACACAGCCAGACTTCCCCCCTTGCACCAGTGTCACATGGGCTGTTGCAGTGTTCTGCTTGGCTTTTTTTTTTTTTGGAGAAACTCTCTGAGGTGCAAGGCATTGAATGTTCTACAGTCATTCCTTCCTCTTTTCATCTATTAGACACCATAGCAGAGACAAGACAGCTTGTTCATCAACAGGTGAGGCCCGAACTCACTCTATCAACCTGTTATAATTCTGACCTGCCACGTCACACACATCACACGTGAGCTACATTCTTCTGGCTCCTATGCCAAACTCACTTTTGCACAGCAGGAATGGCCACTACTCTATAACTGTGATCCCATTTGCCAGTGGCATCTTTCATGGGATTCCAGGGCAGGACCAAAGCCAGAACATTGCAGCTGGGAAGGAGCAGGCTCTCAAGGGTCAAATGAGAGGTGCTGGAACAAATTTGCCTTAGCAGCCTCCTAGAGCTGTAGACTCCTAGACCTGAGTCTGTGCATGTGCTCGACAGGTATGAGAGCATCCATTACTTGACTTAGAGAGTACCATACATCAAGCCATATGGAAGTGGAAGGGCTGAATAATTCAGAGACACTGGTGATAAACTTTAGCTATGTTCTTTGTAGTTACAGACATACAACTTCCTTTCCAAACAGGGCAGTGCAAAGACCATACAAACAAAATGGCAAGACAACTCTCACATTAGTTAAAACTACCAGTTAATATTTACCTCATTTCAATGTCCCACAATGCTGCATCATCACTTATCCAGGGATTGGAAGGCTCAGCAGGAGTTATAAAGGGGTCATATTCCAAATACTGCTCTGTGTAGGCTATTAAACTGGCAGGTGAAAAAAAAAAGGGAAAAAAAAAAGAAAGAAAGGGTTTGAGTGCTCAGTCACATGTCAGAGAGGTACAGGTTTTCTTTTTATTCTCTTTTGTGTGTGTGTGTGTGTGTGCTTCTTTTTATTTATAGGGATTAGTCAGTTTCTCAGCAACCTCAGCAAGGGATGATGCATGCAAGGATTTCTCTGAGAACACCCACCAGCTCACTGCAGTATTTTCCTCAACAGCAGCCCGATGAGGCAACAACTGGATTGCTGTGGCAGGACTTCCCCCAGAGAGCCATGGGAAGAATATGAAGTGTGTGTCATCCTGTTCACTTGCTGCATGTTACTACTGTCTCTCATCCTTTTCATTTCTGCAAACTTTTGCAGCCACATAAATTTATGCACTATGCGAAACTCACCTAAATAGGGTCATGGGCTGCAGCTAAGAATATGCTTAAATCTTTGGAGGATCACAGTCCTGAGCATCAAAGCTTTGCCTATAGATCCTTTCTTATTTATGCTGGTATACTATTTAGACTAATGACACTATTGTAAAATACATCAACAGTAATAATTAACTTAGACTATAGTAAATTATATGCATGTTGGAAAAACACCTGGCCTTTATACTGGCTTCTTCATGGTGAGTCAGTTAAGGCATATAGCCTCTAATCGTCACTAGGATGAGATTCAAAGAGCTTTCTGGGAAAAGAACTGTGTCTGCTTGCATAAATGATTCAGGAATTCCACTGGGGTTGGGGCTAGGGGCGCATTTTTACAAAAGAAAGACAGCATATATGAAATAAATCAAAAGAAATTTCTCCTAGTCTATACTGGAAATACTCTAAGGCACTTTAATTTTTTTGCCTACGTCTGCCAAGTAATTAACTAAGTTAATTATGTCTCATCATACTGAACAACTAATGTACTTGTGCTGTGATTGTCCATGCTAAACTTTACCTCTGGTCCTCCACATCTCAGAAAGGCAGGCAAATCAAAAGACCCTGTGAAACAAAGGGTCATAAAAGGCAGAAAGTTTCCCTGACCTGCTCTACAGTAATTATTTCTTTTTGTTTGTCCTAGCTCATATCATGAGGCATTAAAATCATACACTTTTGTAACCACAGCAGGTTCCCATTGCCCCTTAGGGCACTCGGGGCTGTCTCATCTCATTTCATTAATTACATTTCATGACTGCTGTGGGTCAAGGGTTGGAGGAGGGAGCAGTGTCCAATTTCACAGAGCAGCAGCAGTCCCTTAAGACATCAATGAAAGAGAGGGTTGGTTAAAAAAGAAAGCCAAAAAGGATCAGTCAGGAGATATCTGCTGTGAAACCTGAATTGCTCCTAATAAAATAATAAGAAGGCATCAGAGGTGCTAGTTACAAGAACTAGCAAAAAGGAAAGCAGAAAAAAACTGAAATGAAACAAGTGGGAATTTCTAAGCACATTTTGCTGATTCAGTATAATGGCAGCAGCAGAATCATTGCCTCATTGTCTAAAAGAGGCCACAGGCAGGGAACTCCTAAGGGAAAGCATTTTTGTCAAAGCCTGGCCTTTTGGGTGATAAACTGTATATCCAGTAGAAGAGGTGGTGGGAACAGTTGACTGAAGGGTGCAGAGCTTGCCTTGAGAACCCAACTGTCTCTCAGTCAGAGGGCCTGCTGAGCCTTCACAGGAACTTTGAGAAGCTGAAATGATAGAACAGATTTTCATCTAGGGAACTGAGGTTGCTTCTGGTAGGAAGATACTCATTTTTCCCCAGCCATTTCGGTGACACCATGTCTAATGAAATTGTACTAACACTACACAGTGCAGTCAGGGAAAACAATAGGTGGAATATATTGATAGTTGCTCAGCAGTTCTCAAATCTCAATGGCTAAAACTGACAGTGTGCAGGTCCCAAGTGGGGAGAAGGGATGTGGAAGAAAGACTGTTTCCAAGGTGCGCGGAGCAGCTGAGGGCTGCCTGTTCCCCCAGGTGGTACAGATCTGCTCCTGAAAGGGGAACAGGGAGGAAGAGGAAGACAATCTTTAGCAGCGAGCATTTATCTCACAGGAGCTGGAAATATCCTTTGGAGAGGCTATCCCAAGAATAGTGTGAATTAATGGAAAATAAATACAATTGGTCTATTACTATTGAAACAATTTATATCTTATTCCTATAACTTGTTTGCCCTAGCGCTTCCTGACTTATTTGCTCCATGTTACTTCTCTCATCCTCTCTGGAAGTGCCTTTGTGCCGTACTGAAAAATTGGCAGGTGGTGCCACTGTCAGGCTTGACTATCGAAGGGAGCGTGCCTAGAGGTCATCTCTTATACCCTGATCTGCCACACTGTCACGTAAACTGTCCCAAGAGCAGGGTCCAGCTGATAATAACAGCATCTCCTTACACACCAAATTTGTTACTAGTGCTTGTATTCAGTGTTTTAATGGGGCTTTCAAGGCTGCACAGGGTTTTTTTCAGGCAATTGTTCAAGGCAGGTCATCCATGTTCATTCCTCCTCACCAGTCCCCACCCCTGCAAAGCCACTGGACCCATCAGCCCCTCTGCCTTCCCCTCTGCCTGCTCTAAAATGCTCTACATCCAGGCTGCACTTCCCATCACTCTCTACACCAAGCCCTGGGACCCTCAATCAATATTGCCAATATTCAAATCAATATTCAAAGTCATCACATGACCAAACACCTCCTCACAAGCTATAAAGATCACAATAATGATTTTAATTCTTTATAATTATTAATAATTCTATTAGAAATATAAGGTTCTTCACCCAGAGGGTGTTTGGGCACTGGAACGGGCTCCAGGGAAGTGGTCATGGCACTAATCCTGCCAGAGTTCAAGAAGCGTTTGGTCAATGCTCTCAGGCACAGGGTGGGATTCTTGAGGCTCTCCTGTGCAGGGCCAGGAGTGAGACTTGATGATCCTGGTGGGTCCGTTCTAACTCAGCATATTCTATGATGCTGCAATTTGATTGTTCTCATTTTATTTGCTTTTCTCCTGGTTATTATTTTGCACAGGTTTTGATAGCAACATTTTCTTCTCCAACATGGGAGCAATCAAAAAAAGAAAAGAAAAGAAAGCCCTTTCAAACCAGGAAAATTATTACTGTCTCAGTACATTAAGGCCATTGTAAGTAAATTCAGTACAATGACATTTTTTGTTAAAGTACAAGTATATGTTTTTAATTAAAAAGATCCAAAAGCCCAAAATATAAATATAAATGTGGTCATTTCAATCATATGTATTGCATGTAAGATTTCAGGGAGCCTCTGAATATTTTCTATTTAATTGGATAGATTTTCATTTTAATTGCTATATTTCATGAGCCAATAGGAACTTACATTGGGCCTCTGACCATTTAATTTACCTAGCTCAGTACACACATGCTACCTACAGGTGCAGGCATTGCAAAGCACATTTCATGGGGTAATCTCACGTTACTTTGCTTGACCAAAAATTCCCCTATTATTTCTCCAGAAGGAACCAGCCCTTATCATGTCCTTCATGTTCAACACAGTTTTACTTTAAAAGTGATGTCACTGAAGAGCATGACTATCCCTACCTTCATCTCAGTGACTACCCAGCAAATGTGCATAACTTACAAGTACCTAAGTAAATGAGCTGTCATACTCGATTAAATCTGAGCTTGTTCTTCACCTATTCATACTTTTCCACCAAAACTAAATATTCTGTAAGTCAAATTGTGCCTTGATTTGCTTCTTAGAAATCCACTCCTTAAAACGCTGACTTAAGTAGTCCAGGTACAACCCCAGCACTTCTCTAAGGGTTTCATATACCTGTAAGTGGGAGTAGGAACTGGCCCTACAACCCCAGTATGAATAGAGACATGAACATCATGTGCAACAAATGCAAACACAGCTCCTTCCCCAGAGCTGTGCCAGACTGACAAGAGATGAGCACTGAGAGTTCAGCCACAAAGGAAAGAAAGGGTATTTTCAAATTGAGACAGGAATGACTTTTCTAAAAATAAACCCCAGGGTAGTGAAGGGGTGGGAAACAAGTCCTGCAAGAGTTCTTTCTTTTGTGAATGCTTCTTTTCTTTTGCAGTATTACAGGTCCTCATTTTCCACCTATTTTTGCTCAGTGGCAGAAGAGTGAGTACAGAAGTGTCAGCAGCCAGCAGACAGGCAGTACAGCTGCTCAAGGAGACTAAAGGATTGATGCACAGAATGGGGGTCTAGTCTTTGCACTTTGCTGCCTGCTCGGCTTCTAGAAATGCCAGACCGGAGATGAGGAAAGAATGGGAAATCATCAAAATGGGGACACTCACCTTTCTGCTACTTTGGACATCTTTAAACAATGCCTCTCTATCTGCATGTTCAGGAAAGTTATCTGAGGAGAGAGATGACAAGGACATTAACAATCTGTGAGTTCTACAGCATGCATTGACAATATCCCAACACGCTATTGATTTCTTTCCAAACAGCTTGAAAGTAACCCAGAAGGAAATGGAACCCTTCCCCAGGTATGAGAAGAAGTTTATTAACTGCTTCTAATAGCAGTCTCCATTTCCAAAGGCAAAGCCCTAGGGGAAGCTTCAGAAGACATAATTAAAAGTAGGAAAGACACATATTTGGGGCCAAGGTTCTTAGACTACTCAGGGTGCAATATGATCTCCTTTTTACAACCACACTCTGCTGTCCCATTTCTCTGACTGACTGGCATCACAAGACCAATAACAGTTTTACAGCACACTTTCATTCTCCTATGAACCAGTTCTTCAGCCTGTGATAACAAAGCTCAAGAAATGTAGCATACAGGTTTAGTTCAGAAGACCACCCAAAACTGGTTGCCTAAGAAACATGTTAAAAGCTGCCTTTAGTAAAATGCTGATCTAGTGATTCCTGTTTGTCTTTCAGTGAGGGCTGCTTGTTTCAGCAAAGTAATTTTGAGGAAGAGCTCTTTGTGCCAGGCCAAGGATTTGTGAGTTGGCTGGTCATTCCTTGGCCTGTGCAAATAACTTTTTCCTAGTTTCCTAGAATGTCTGACTGTACAGTCTAACAGTCATGCACTGAAACAATGCCTTTCCTCACCACTTGTCCCCAGCTTGTGCCCAGCCACACTGGCCTTTGTCACTGCCTACTTTTCAGACATCCTCAGTGAACCAGAAATTAACCTGTCTACTGGTCCACAGACAGAGTAACAGTACATTCAAAGGTCAGTGTTACTCTTAATACGTATCGCCATACAACTGCACTGTCCAATGAATACATACTAATACTTTACACAAGTGATCAAGGATAAGGATGTGAGGATCAAGGGCAGGTAAAACATACAATTGGTTTTGCTGCTATCTCAAACACTTTACATGATTTTTTACTGGTAGCAGTTCTCAAAAGAGTTGCCATACAGCCACTTACTTACTTGCTTCCGGAAATCCTCTTTTGTTGTTTTGCGCACTGGCTGGGAGGGCATGTGTACAGGGCTTTGGGGCTGAGACTCGTCTGTAACCCCATACACTGACTGTGAGGAGCCAAGGAACAAACAGAAGGGATTACAGCATTTTTCTGTTATGCAGTGAGGAACAGTGTGGTATGCAAAGCAGTAAGGTAACAAGCCAGCAATTTCCTACGGTTTATACCCACACAGGTCAATAATCATCCAGCCCGGAGCAAAATTTACAGATCAGACCATGCTTGCTGATGCCTGCACTTGGAAGACCCACAGGCATGTAAAGAGAAGAGTTTGTTTTAAATGTTAAACTGCAGCTGATAATTTTTAGGAGCTCTGAAGGCTGTGTGCATTAACACTTGCAGGATGAACACTGGGAGCTGTCACTGGGGTGAACCAAGTGGCAAAAAAAAATACTAGACCTTAATTCTGTGTCGCTGTCTTTCACTTGGTTTAATTTCTTGATGTAAAAGTACATATTGAAGAAAGTGCTTAACCAGGTCAAGTCAATGGGTCAAGTTTATGTGAACTCTAAACAAAAACCTGCAGATTGACTTGTAGCCATTCATTTTCAGGACAGACACCTGCACTGAAAGTAATATCATTTGCCCTTTCATTTAGTGCTTTTGCTTTTCAGTAAGACATGTGAATACCTCTGCTGCAATTTAACTACCTATGGAAGTTCAGGAGTCTGGTGCCTCTGATGCCTTAAGAGCTGGTAAAACTAAGAGACAGACACAGCAGTATAGGGAAAAAGGGTATTACCTTGGTTTTAATAGGATCCTAGGTGCACAACTTGTCACAGGTAGAAACACACCGAGCTGCCCTCCATGTACAATGGGTATACAATTTTATGGACCTCACCAGTTAGTATATCTACCTAAAATCCCCCAATAAGAAACTTAACAAATGAGGTAATTGTCCCGGTATTACGCCCCCCCC
>VYZT01016496.1:154622-253227 GCA_013400735.1 Pomatostomus ruficeps
GTTTTGAGATAGCAGGGATGTTTCATCTTCCCCCCTCAGAGAACCCCCAAACTAAGCTAAATATCAGACTACAAGGGTTATACACAAGTAGGGCTAAGGGTACAGGGAATGCCTGTGAAGGGTACAAGGAAAGGGTAAGGGTATTAAAATGTATAAAAAGCATATGAAAATAAAAGACAAAAAACCATCAGGCATCACCCCATCCAAAAAGGTAACAAGTGATGAGACAAGAAACAGCTTGAAGCTGTGCCAAGAGAGGTTTAGAGTGGATATTAGGAGAAATTTCTTCTCTGAAATGGTTATCAAGCACTGGGACAAGGCTGCCTAGGGAAGTTGTTGAGTCACCATCCTTGAAGGTATTATATAAAAGACAGGAACATAGTTTAGTGGGGGACTTGGTTAGGTTAAAGTTTTGAGTCACTGATCTTAATTGTTTTCTTCCATCTAATTGATTCTATGACTTCAAATACACAGAAGAGCTCAAACTTGCTGGAAGTCAAAGACACCCAAGTTGCTAATGATCCAGCCTTTGAAATGATTTAGGCAGGTAAACATCTCATTATCTATGCCCAGATAATTTCTTAAAAGGGAACCTAGGTATTTTTGCCAATTCCTTTTAATTTTATGGGAGTGCAGAGCCATCAGTTAGGACATAGAGCTCCTTAATGCCCTTCTCAGCTCTACCCATCACCCAGTCAGTACCATTTTGCTGGCAACATGGAACTAATGAATTAACCAAGGTGAACAAAACAGAACTCATACTACCAAAACACCTTTTTTCTGTTCCTGTTGGTTAAGTCTCATATACTGTAGGTCTCAAGATTTACATTAAAAGAAAACACAAAAGGTGAACCAAACCAACCCAAAACAAGCAAAAACAAAAACCAGGAACTCAATCTGACCTTTTTCACTTTTTGTGGGTTTTTCATACGACGACACTTTCTAATGTCCATTTCTGTGGTGTTCACACAGCCTGGCTGAAAAGAGATGGTAATTGTGTTACTCCTCTGTTTAGAATCTTCATACTACCTTACCTTTATAAAATATACAATTAGATCTTGTCCAAAACTCTTGCTTGAGATTTGTGTCCCATAAATTACTCTTGCTAAACAAGAGACTGCATATACCCAAGGATGCCATGTCAGCATTCAATCCACTTAGTCCTAACTTTGGCACTGAAAGGAAATAGCTAACAGGGAGAAGCTTTTTCTAGGAAGCTTGCGCCAAACTGAGTAAGCTGCTTTTCTTTCATAAGCCCAGTAAATAATTGTCCAAAGTTCATATTTGTCATGTATTTCCAAATCAATAGTTCCATAGGTGCGCAAGCCCAGAATGTCTCAAATAATCTTGTAGACACTTGGTGTATTTTGAACTATGAGGAAAATCCACATGGTGACTGTAAAGGCAATGTCTTTGTGTATAAAACATTTACTAGTAATAAAACTTTTCCTGCCAAAACCTGGAAAGTCTCATCATTCAAAAATAGTTTTACCACAGGCCTGTGCACATCCCAGAATGCTCTTTCCTGGCTGTCCAAAATTTTTCTTTCTGTTTTATCCTTTTTCCTGTCGATTCTGAAAACAAATGCATAAGTGAGTATGAGTCAATGTACAAGTCATGCTTTCTTCTTTGATACAGTTCCTAGCTGTAGTTTTTAACCCCAAGACAAAAAATTTTAGAGATCTATTTTTTTTGTACAGTGATGCCACACTTGCAAGGGCACAGGCCATGAACAAAATATCATAGTTTACTCCAACATGGGTCAAAAGAGATTTTCCTATTAATGTGGAAATTTTAACAGCTGTTTTTCATCTGGTAAGGAAAGCTTTTCCTGGTACTCTGTTCCCATACCCTGATTTGACAGGCTGGGAAAGTTTGTAGTTTTGTCTGTGTCAGGAGACCCACCAGGACCTATTTGCTCCAGGTGAGGCTCCTGGCTCTTGCTGGACTGAGGTCCCCATCAAGAGACCCCATTGCACCCCACTGCCCCAGCAGCACCACAGGCATGAATACAGATTGCAAGGGAGCATCTATCCCAGACATTCCCAGCAGCAACAGCATGGGCAGCACTTGTGGCCACTCCTCAGAGCTTTCAACCCAAAGACTGTCTCTGCCCCTGTGCTGGCAGAGCAAGGGGTGATAGCACAGGTGGCCAGAGCTGAGCTTGTTGCATGGCCCCCACAAACCAGCATCCACCCACGAGAGACAGGACTGGGCTGGCACAACAGGAACTCAGTAATTCCAGCCCTGATGCAGCCCATGAACCAACTCACTCAAAGCACAGAGCCTAAAGGCCGCCAGAGGTTGTTCAAAGCAACTCTTGGCAGCAGTGAGCAAGCGACATCTGGAACCTCACCCAGCTTTACACATGGGCACAAAGTCAGCACCAGCTTGCAAGATCTACTTGCACAGGGACTGGAGGAGGCACATGGAAGGAGGAACAGCCTCCACTCCTCCACTTCCAGAGTAGGATTGAATGAAGCTCAGTGCCCCTGTGCTGGGTTCTGACATTGCTGCCACCTGGAAAATCAAAGCAGAGAGGAAAAAAACCCACACCAGCTGTGATTTCTGACCACTAGGTTCTCTCCCAGCTGTTTTTGTTTTTGAGGGGCAGTGACCCTTGGCTAAGTCTGTGCTAGAAATATACCAAGAGGATAGGAAGAAGGGGATTGAAACTGAAGTTTCTAAACACCCCTCCCCAGAAAAAGACCACAGTCTGGCATCACTCGCTGAATCACCCCCTTGCAAGGCTGAGATGTGAAACAAGATCTGGCACAAGCTCTGTCCCCACACTAAGACAGAGCAGCTGCTGTACTGTGCTGAGGACACCCAGACCAAAACTACTTTTCTGAGTGAGTCCTTCACACCTGGCCAAAGGGGAAGGTGAAGTCCACTTCCAATCTTACACCACACAGTGCACACAAATTGGAGAGACTCTTTGGAGGCTTCAAGAATTCTCTTCACCGATACTTTGTTGTCAACCCAGATTGTCAGCTCCTAACTCCAAATATATTGATAACTCAGTATTTCACATTTTAAACTATGAAGACCCAAAGCAGCTAGATGCTCTACGGCTGCAGTTTCTGAGCAACGTGGATATAGCAATCAGAATCCCGCATGCCAAAAAAAATGTGGAAAGCAAAGCAAAACTTGGTAAGCAGGAGGAATGTTTTCAGGTATTTTTGATTTCTCCAACCTCCCCCCTCCCCCCCGCCTTTTTAATTAACTTAAACTTTTAGTTAACTGTGAATTACAATGTGAATTCTGTTCCTGCTGTTCTGGAAACCTGAAGACTGAACCATCACATGAACTGTGAACCAAGAAGCTGAAACTAGTCAGCAAAAAAAGTTGATAGTGGCCAGTTCATGCTTATGCTTTAAAGAAAACAGAATGGAGAAAAGATGAATAACCAACAGTGATCACAATGAGTCTGATATTTACATTTCTTTCTGAGGTAATAATTATATATTTTAGACAGAATGCAGACTTTTGTTTTGACTTACACTTTTTTTTTTTCATCTTGGCAATAGCCTTTAAGTAACTGAAAGTACAATTGCCATCCTAAGTTCTAATTTTCTCTTCCAAACAGAACACTGCTGTTCTGGTTGGAAAAAAATCCCTTAATTACCTTGTAATTTAAAAGATAATTACCATATATTTAAATGACACATAATTGCAATGTTATTAAGCAAAGAATTCATCAAAATTTCAAAGGGTTAATCAAAGATAGAGACATATACCTCAAGCCACACCTTCAAGAAATGATATTCCTTAACTTTTTAGCATCTAATGCCGAAAGTGCAAATTCCTTCCGGTGGAACAGTTTTTCAGTACTGGTGTTCTCACGTGCCATCTCTACCAACCCTTCCATTATATAGGTGACAACTACATGCACAAAATGGACACTCAGAGTTTTAGGTATTAGTTTCTAGACAATACTGCACAAACCCTGGACCATACCCATTTCCCAGCAGCAAGGAAAATATGCTCAAGACATTAAGAGGCTTCATACTGCTTCCATAAGGGAAGATGAGAAGAAATACCTGTTATAAATACCACCCTTATAATAACATTGAAGTGACAATATTTTTAGACACGGAAATACTCTGCAAGCATAGAGTAACACAGACAGATGACAAAATTCTGTTCTTTCCATTAATACAAAACAAAAGTACTACACAAATGTAGAAGCACAATGGACTTGCGAATTACCCAAGGTCCCACAGCGAATACAGGCTTAGGAGCTCCTGACCAACATTTCCATGTACAGATAATTAAACCCATCTTTCAGTTTCTGGCACAGACCTTCAGAATTGGCTCTCTACTGTTTCTAGTCTGCCAGTGATTAAAATTCACCAACACCTTCTGAGCTTAGTCACAGTAAAGATTTTGACAAAGAAGTTTTATCTGTACAGAATCCCTTTCCCTTCACAGCTCTAAATACCGGTGCAATTCAGTGCTCCAGGATTACTCACTTCACTTGGGCCTCTGCTTGCATGAAGATGAATTCCCACTTTCTTGCAAATGCTCTCTGAAGTCTTGCTAAGTTTTCCTGTCAAAAGATGAAAACAGTAAGAACAACTAATCTTTGTAATTACAACAATTGCTTGAGAGCACAGTTAGCATGGTGGATATTTATTTTATTTCTTTTTGTTTTAAGCTGAGGAATTAAAGATGTGGAAGTCAGTGTTGGTGTCAGGTGAACTATACTGCAAGCAAAGCAAGGCTGTAAAATATCTTTTTGGGCTGCAACCCAAAGGGCCCTGTCAGGGATAAGTAATGGAGTGTGATGAAGACAGCTTGAGCTCTACTATGAAAAAAATTATGGACTTGTTCCCAAAAGATAACACTGAGAAGCTTTGTGAAGCTGATGAGTTTCATTTCTGATAGCAGATGGCTGTCAGCTGCATGTTTCCCTCTCATCTTCACTTTCCCTTCCTCCCTGCACTGTTCTCTTCCCTTCAGGCTTTTGTCAAGGTGCAAAGCCTGAGCGTCCCCTGCTTTGCTCAGTCCTGGTCACTGCTGAGAGTATTATGCAGCTGCACAGTACTGAAGGCTGAGGATTGCCAGGATGATTCACAAAAGGAAATAGCTTGTTTGTCTGAACAATGAACACAGTTACTGCAAAGAATGGCTCCAGATGCAGTTTTGCTCTACATCTGAAGTAAGAGCTCTGGTCCAGACCCATAACAGAGAGTGTGTAGTGATCTGGACATTTCGATGTGGATGTGGCTTCATCACAGCTCAAGGCTAAACTCAGAATGGCCAGATTTTCAGGCTTAAATGGCACCCTGAAATTATATACGCACACCCTACCCAAGAAAGGAGGCCTGTGAGACAATTAACAGGACGCTCCTCTTCATTATAGCTGATTTAACTCTTTCAAATATACACTGAAAACAAACACTTGTAGTTCTACTGTTGTTCTTTTTATACCTACCACATTTATTTAAAGAAACATTTCAGGCACATGCATTTCAATGCAAGAAGAAATCTTCCTCTTACTTACTTTAAATTCTGGTTTAACACAAGGCAAAAAGCTTGGCCCTGTTACCAACAAGTCCATGTAACAGTTTCAGTCTGTACACATGAAGTAAAAAAGTTAAACAAATGATTTACAGCTGTACTGAACTGTGATGATTTCCTTAACTGTGGTCACAAGAAAAACCAACTTGTAAATATCTGTCACACAAATTTTTGTGGGGTTTTTTTCATTAGTTTTATTTCGTTTTAAATTATGTTCACATGTGCCCTCTGGAATAAATATGCTGAAGCCAATGAAACATCACCAACTGAAGCTTTATTTGAATTGTGCCTATGTTTGATCAATTATAAAAAAACCTGAATACAACTATACAAGCTTAGTCATATCATCAAGACCCCATCTCTACTTGGTATAAACAGGGGCTGGGGTCTGTGAATGCTGCAAGCAGAACCTAAAAATGAGATGTCCCCTGAAATGCTTTGTAGAGAGTCTCTCTTGAAGCGCCAGGTCACTGCTGATACCTATGGAGAAGCATTCTCATGCTGCATCTCTAAAAATGTGAGAAGGGCTCCTTCTCACTCCTGCAAGCCTGTTTCTCTCACTTGTGCTGAGCTTACATCCCTTGCTGGATCTGCTTCAGCTCCCAGAATGCTTAGGAAGAGTTGGTGCAGTTCTTATCTGAATGTCTCTTAATTAAGAGAACAAAGTTTGAATGCAGAAGTAACCTCTAATTGTGCAATGCAATATTCACAAGAAAAATGAGAGACTGCCAAGATCTAATTATTTACCATCACTGGAGCATTGCTACTTTCAGTAGGCAACAATGTGCAAAAGTACTTAGCCACAGCCTCACTGCATGTGTGTGGGAGTATGTGCACCGCTGAACAGCCTTTTGTTGCTTTATGATAGATCTTTGGAGTACTTACAGTTAATTGGTTGGAGGTGAGCAATTTTAATGGTTTTAATAATGAAATCAACAATATGCAGAAGAGAAAACTCAGCAAAAGGACATGTAAGCGCATGCAGATGATTATATTCCTTCCTTTGTGCCTGTTTGAGATTAGAACTCTTGGGAAGTCTGAATGCATTTCCAGGGTGGACTAGATAAGTGGCAATTTTTGTATGCACTGCACTGAAAGGACCAAATGGCATGAACATATCTCTCCATGTGCACAAATGTTGTGAAATGTGGAAGGTAAGGAAGAAGGAAAAACTATAATCTTGGGGAAAAAAGCCCCACTCTAAAATATATGCAAATATATGCAATGTAAATGTTTTCATTGTAATAAACATGACCACAGAAGTCCACTAGAACCAGCTTTGTAAACAAACCCTCCAATGAAAAACTCCATGTATAAAGTTCTGCTATTACACTGCTGAGCTAGCAAACAGCAGAAAGTCAGTAAGGCAGAAAGAAAAGTTTAGCTGCTCAGAGTGCTACACTGCTGGTATTCAAAGAAATACACAGCCCTGCCCCTCCTGCCTCCATCTTCCCACTCCTCTCCATCCTGCAGTCTGACACCAAGGTTTGGGGTATTTATTACTATTATAGAAATTCCATATCAGAAAACATGCTCTGAATAAAGTTCAGTGATATTTTTCATATGGCATATTGAAAACATTCCAAGTCTAATAGCTGAGAACTTTTGTAACTAGATGTCTCATCAACAATTTAATTGCCCAATGGCACACCTGAAAATCCATCATTACCCTGTGCTGAAATCTGCTATATAAATCAGGATTTCCTAACTGGAAACAGGACACCAAGCTAAGCTTCTGTGTAATTTGCCCTAGTCTTGAAGGGCTCATTATACAGCGGATGCTTTAATGGTGGGACACTGCAAAGCCAGAGACATTCATCAGTTGTGTTCCTGATGTTGTCTTCATATCAACCTTGGCACAGCTCTGACAACTAAGAAGAGGTAAAGGCTGACCCCAAAGCACAAAATGGCAGCATTCAGTTGGCAAGCAAAGCTATCTCTGCACCCCCCAGCTTTTAACTCTAGCAGCAGTGTACCTACGGCTTCATAATCCGCCAGCTCCAGCCTGGCTTTGTTCTGCATGGTCCGCTTGCAAAGATAGATGGCTAAAGGGAGAAACAGAATGGAAACAATTACAGGCAGATTATTAGTAGTAGATCTTAAAAAAAAAGGAGAAAAAGTAGTCCATAGACAGTTCACTTTCATTGGAAAGCAACATGACTCAAGGAATGAGAGGGCTGAACACCCGGCTGACATTGCTTACGAGTAACCTCAGAGGCCCTAAACATCTGGGACATCTCATTTAGAAGTGCTGAGAGCAGATGCCAGGACCTAACAAGATGTCCAAGAAAGGCACAATTGCTTCTGCATCTGGTAAAAGATACAGCAGTAGCAACCTGTTCCCCTAAGCAGTTTGGGAGTATGCATACCAAAGTGACTATCCCTGCATTTCTTTTCTGCTAAGAAAGAATAAAAATAAATCTAGATATTGAAGTGAAAACAGAAATATGGGCCAGATCTTAAAGGTATGATCTGAGCATTTTTTAATATGTTCCATCCACTTATTCTTACATATTTCAAATAGTTAAGAGAAGACTTGTCACATTTTGCTATAGGCAGAGGCTGCTGAAACTGATGTGGTTTGGGATTCTGAGGGTCAGGATGAGCCCAGTGCACACCACTAAACCAGTCCCAGGCCGCCTTCTGGGAAAGCCGACCTGGATCTGCTAAGCTCACCCCATTTCCATTACAGGCTGAAACACAAGGTCCACAGCACACTCTGGGTATACAGTCAGGTCTGAACATAACAGAGGCCCAGCGCTACTCCTGCAATTCTATTCTACGCTGTTTCTGTAATTTTAACATTTATATAATGAGCCAGTATTATGCACTGTAACCAGAGCTAACCAGTTCATTTATATTTACACGTCTCAAGGGCAGTTTCCTCTGCAAGGCACTTACGACACCAAATACAGTGAGAGTCAGTTGTTTCAGAGTGTTTTTTCATGCAAAGCAGTGACCTGCCACTAGCAAGTTAGTTCCTCTCCTGTAAGTGGACACATGCAAATAAAAAAAAATATGAAGTGCTGCTGGGATTTCGGTTTTATTTAGGTCTACTGCTAGTTTGGGATTAATTCCTGGGAAGACTCCATCTGTACAGACTTCTGCTATGTAAAGTCTGATTATAAGCATATGTTAGAGGTTTCTGAGACAGATGAAAATCTGTCACTACAGGGCTCAAAGCTAATGCAGTTGAAACTTGTCCAGCTGTGGGTCAGCTCAGAGAGGGCTTTATTTTGGGGTGTACTGCTCCACTCAATGCCATTGCAGCACAACAATCTGACTGCAACAAACAATTATTTATCTGGTACCTCACTCTCACATTGTCTTTCTGGTATTTACAGAATATGTATTAGGCACAGTTCACACAGTGATATAGGGTGACTATAAAATCTGGAAATTATTTTGCATATACAAAACAGCATTGTGTTTTCTGCTAAACCATTCCCTCACTGGGATAAACACTAGCTAGCTCCTCTGCAGATGAGGACTGCAAATGAACTATCACATGACACACACCATTGCAGGCTACTTCTTCATCCCAGCAAATGATTTCCAGAATCCATAACGATGAGTAATTATTGCACGGGAAGGAAAAAACCCAAACTTATTATTCAGGGAGGAGTTCTAAACCAGTCTTAGGTTATGAGATAAAAGGACTTCCAGAAGCTCACATTTTATGACTGCATACATGGATACACTTCCTCTTCCAAAACCACATCAGGATGCAACAATTAATTTTATCATTTAACTGTGAAAGAAGTGCAGTTCTGGAAGAGATAGGATTATTGCATGCAGCCAGCTAAAGATAACAACACTGACATATTTTCTTTATGTATTATCCCTGTCTGCAGGCACTCACGTTTAAAACACCATGTTGCACTTTATTAGCTCATAAACCATGCTCAGTCTTCTCTTTTACCCTATCATCTGGTAATCTTAAAAAAAAATGGGAAAAGAAGTCTGATGTCATGTATCAGAGAACTTTTAACTATGGGTTGCTGGTAGTTATGTACCAGTTTATTGATCAGTCACATGGCTACCCAGATGAAGAAAATTTTATTGATCAACATAACAGATTCAGCAACAGATTAGAGAATGTTCTCCCACAAAAGCAATATTGGTATTGTTTAAGATTCCCAAGAAGCAGTATTCTGCTTGCCACAAATCCTGCTGAAATGAATGGGGCTATAGGAGAATGAAGGCAATGGAAGGCAAAACCCTGGCCCCACTGAGCTCAATGGCTCCAGGGGCTTGAGACGCTCTGGGATTTCAATTCATGCACTTGAGATGGGCATATATCTGCCTCTAACGTTGCCTTCTGACAAGAAACTCTGCACATGAAGGGTATAGAGGGCCAACAATAACTATTTTAAGGACAATTTTTTGCATCACAAACTAACTTTCTGTGATAAAATAATTATAATCTCACCATAATCTGTGTTTTCTGGTTCCCAGCAGTTTGAAGGCCAAAAGTATGGTGCCTAAGAAAAAAACATACACATTTTTGTAATTTAAGAGATGAAAACCAATTCAGATGCAGAAAAACATTACAAGTACAAAAAGAAGGATCACAAGGACCCAGTCTCTGCCCTCAGAGGAAACACTGCTACAGACCTCCATAAAAGTGAGAGTGTTTTCCAGAAAGGTATGACCTTTAATATTCCTCACTGCAGGTAAACAGAGATGCTATAATGCAAGTGTCTCTTGAGGAGGATGTCCAGTGTCCTTATGAAATTTCAGACACTGTTGCCAGCTCATCTGAATGTGGACCTCTTATCCTCTATCCCCAGAACCTCCTCTTTCCCCAGGAATTCACAAGCAATCTGAATTTTTTTTTTTTAAGAGCATGAGAAACCTCGTGGTCTTATCTATGTGCTACATACCCCTTGCTTGTCTGGAGCAGCTACCAGTGTGGTTGGCAGACTACAAAACAATTTCCTTTTTAATTGTAACAGATGGCAGAGGTCAAACCTCAGCTGTTTAGAGTCATTCCGAAAGCAGAAGTCCTGCTAAACTTAGTGCTTTTGTTTTCTATCCAGGTTTGCGTATTGCAGTTGCTACAATTAATTACAAGCTATAACTATATGTGACTGTATTTCAGTTTCAACATGAATGAAAAATAATGTGCCAGTGATCACACAAATTACAGAACACCGATGCTTTACTGATTACACATTGCTTTACTGATGTAATGCTGCAGATGGGTGTAGGACATTAACATAGACTATTCCTTGCACCAAAGTACAGTGAAAAGGCATGGGGATTCAAACAATACAGAGTTCAAAGCTCCTCACTGATACATATCTTATGAATTTCAGAAGCTAAAGAGCTACTGTTAAAGGAGAGACTGATGATGAGGTAAAAAGTAGGAAGAAGACAGTAATGGAAAGGAAGCATGACTCTATCAGGTTATTTTCGCAGAAAACAGCTAAGGAGGTGTGTTGCAGGAAATGACAACAGGCAGAGACCATGCAAAAATTGTAAGAAAAGGCAAGGGAAAGAGAAGTCAATAAGCAGTCAGTTTGATGATGTGGTTTACACAGGCTTAAAACAAGAAAAAAAGAAATTAAGTTATATTGAAATGTAGGTCCTGAAAACTCCACAGGACAAGTTCACAGAGTGCCATTCTTTCAAAAGACAAAAATACAGCTAAATGGCCAACAAGTATTACCCCTGATTCTGTCATGTCTTACAAGACAGGAGGATCAGGACTTTCAGAAAAGAAAGGGAATTGTAACAAAAAATCTGAGTCTGAATGATGCCTTGCAACCAGAAGGTGGGGTGAGATAAGAGCAGATCTGTGATCTCCTGGGCTTCTTTTTTCACCATGACATTGGTCACATATGATAACACAATACCACATTAGCAGTGAGCATGAGCAGCTGCAACATCAGATGTGAAGAGCAGAAGTGGCTTTTCAAATAAAACCTAAAACAGAGGGGGAAAATGTAAAGGAGGAACAGAAGGGTGAACAGAAGAGAGGTGACAGGAAAGATAAGGGAGCTGGCTGGGATCATGTAACAGAAAAACACAAATTCAGCCAGCAGGATTAGGCAGGAGTACTCCAAGTTTGGACTTACTGCTTCTTCTAAAGTTATACAATCAGTTCAGAAGGAGTTGTTGCAGCCCAAGCACTCAGTTGTCTAGCAAGTTGACAGTGGCAGATTTTGGACAGGGCATGAAACTGAAACACAGGGTGCTTTAAAAATTCAGCACATCTGGAGGCACAGGAACACCAAGGGATAGAGATGTCCCAGTTTAGGTGACTGCCAAGCTTACACATCCTTTGTAGAAGAGCCAAAGCCTTAAGCTTGCCCTCTCCCACACCAATCTGAAAGCAAGAGATGATAAAAATTTGAACTTTCTGCTGTGCCAATGCTTGACTGTCCAGCTCCTAAGTTTATCCCTGTCCATTTTGCACAGGAGAACGGCTACTTAATTCTGCATCAGAGTTAGGACTTGAAAGCAATTTTCTTTCTCCTATTTTAGTTCAAATCTGAGTAAAACATCCTTGAATTCAGGTATCAAAAATAGTCACAAGACATAGCCATTCATTTATGCAAAAAACTGTAAGTCAGAAGGTAGATGAGAGTAATTTGGGATTCTAAAGCAAACCTTTTTGAAGGGACTTCATAATTTCCTAGGGCCTCTACGAAGACAAGCCTCAATCCCTGGCTTCATAGACCTAATGGCTGCTTAGGTATAAAGAGTGGGTGGTTTCAGCAGTATCACTGCAGGGACAGAAGAAGGGGTCACAGGGGAGTCCGGGTGCTCACCAACCTGGAAACGATAGAATGTCCCGTCATCTTTCAGGGTGAGGACATGGTCTGAGATTGGAAAGACATAACCCTGTGCAGCGATAAGACTGCCCAAGTGTATTGCTTCCCCTGTGAAAGAGAAAAAACAGCAGGGATGTGTCAACAAGACATGCACTGCACATTTCTCTGCTTTCAATAGCAGCTCTGGTGATGACTCATGTGAAATCTGGTGCCCACATGCCTCTCTGTGCCCACAGCACATCCCTACTACTTCCAACCAAACCATGCAGAGCAGGAGTGCAGAAATCAGCCTTACAATACAGATGAAGTACTGCTGAAATGTTTAAACCGTCGGTTTTTTGTTTACAGAATGTCACACACCAGTTCATCTCTAGAGTATGAAATTAATTTCAAAACACATTATCCACCACAGGTGACAGCTGACAAGAAGGCTGTTCCATCTGTGAACCTCACTTGCCTCTACCAAACCCAACAAGTACCTGCAACACCAGTTCATTAGCAGGATATTTATTCATACAGACACATCCTCACACTGTAGCATTGCCATTTGTTAGAGGAAATGTTGCAAAGGGGAGTTACATATCCTAGCGCTGCCCAGGCAACCTTCCCCAGTGCAGAGGCACATCTGTGCAGATTTTCAAGCAATGCCAGCTGTCAAAAGCTGCATCAGCTTTCCCAGAGTTAAAAAATCATCTGCTCATGCATGTCCAGATAGATAATGAAGCTGTTGTCTGCAGCTGAAATTCAGATTTGGGACCCGACAGGACTCATGAGGAGGGATGTGTGTATAGGGATGCCCTGCTGGGTGATTCAACACTGCCTCTATCTCTGCTTTTACATGCTTAAAGGCAGCTGAAAAACTGCTAGTCAAATTCTGGATTTTTTCCCTTTCCTGAAAAGGGAAAGAAACTTCCGAACCTACAGATCTTTTCTTCCCCTTTTCTCAATAGGTCTTCACTTGCCTAAATGGTTTTGGTTTTTCTCAAGGGTGAACTATTTGGACTGTGCCCATGCACTCATCACTCTTTATGGCTGATTATCCATTTATCTATCTGCTGCTTTATCTCTTTGCTCTTTTTGATAAATTAAAAACCATTACCAGATTCTATGATCCTGGCCAAGAATGACACAGACATTATGTCCTGTCAGTTGTGGCTACCTTTCTTCACACTATGAAAACCTGATGCTGCATTTGCCTGCTTAACCCTACACATCCACCAACTTCTTTTTGAAGTCTACGAACAAACCTAAAATCAATTTCTTCTGAAGGTAGTAACAGTTTCACAAACAGGCTAAAATTCCTGCAATGATATTTCTGTGTGTTGCAGTATAAGGCATTAGACTTAATTAAGATGTTGACTCTTAAGTCTTTTCCTCCTCCTTCCCTCCAATGCTTAAATCAACCGTGTTCTTTTACTGGCATTTTAGACTGCAGCAATATCATATTTACTGCCTAATGGCACACACAATACAGATGGAGCACCTGTTTCTCCCCAGCTGTGGGCACCTTACCTGCATCCTCAATGCTGAGGTTCTTCATAAGCCACTGCACAATATCAGAACCTTAACAAAAAACCAAAAAAATTTTAAGAAATCATTAGACACCAAGACCACAGGGTTTGAGAGCCCTGGAGAGAGATAATATTGGGATAGATACAATAGAACTGACATAAACTTTATTCCATTTTCCTTTTTATTTCCACTGAGGTTTCAGAATGTTTTTTCTTCTTGTGCCACACTGCAATTACATGGTTACTGACAGGTACTAAGTCCTATGGAGCTTTCAGTGCAATAGGAGACTTGATATAATTTTAGTCAGATATTACTCTAATGGTTCCAAGTAACTGTTCTCTCCCACTTTCTTCTCTGTCACCTCAGCATACAGAGTTAAATTTCTCCAAGCATGAGTTAATAAGGAGATGAAGGAGCATTTACTGGCACCTAACACCTATAATGTGTAGATGTATAGAACTGAAAAAACAGGTCCCTGCAATTATCTGCAGGTCTGACTCTCCCACACAGGTGAAATTCCCATTAGAAACGTGAACTCTACCCCACACAGAAGGGGACAGCAGCTCCCACTCCCCTGACAATGGAAGTAGACCCACAACACTACAAGGAGCACCAGTAAACCCTCTTCAGTCAGGCTTCAGCAGCAGGCAGCAATATGAACCTGACCTCCCTCATCCTCCACCCAAGGCAGATGAAACAACCTACCTGTCCCCTGCAGGCAATCAGCAGAGCTCCTGAAGGTCAGAGAAGCATCTGATTTCACAAAAATACTGGGCAAACAGATGTGACCAACGAGCAGCAGCTGGACATTGTCTCAACCTGCCTTGAAGGTACCAGTGAACCAGATACTGAAGGACCAATGTCAATGATTTTGTGTTCTCAGCAGTATGGTCATTCTCCACACCTCCCAACTTCACCTAGGAGCAATTTCCGTTGCCACTATCCTATTTGGAAAGTTCTTCTAGAATTTTTTTTTTTTTTTGATAGATTGAATTCTTCTTGTAACTTTGCAGCCTAAGTTTGTTGATGTGCAATTTATATGCATTTTGTAACTGTATTATCATTGAAGGAAAATAATGATTCTTCTTCCTTGACAGTTTCTCCTGAGTGTTTCTATAGAGGGCTGACGCTTTGTCTCCCCACCTTCACCTCATTAAATCAACCCAACTCTTCCTATGTCCTCTTAAGGTGGTCTCTCCCTATACTTTACCATTCAGTAACTTCTAAAATTTAAATCAACATCTTTGCACTAAGCTCACCAAAACAGCAAACCAATGCCTCTAGCAATGGTGCCAGCACTTTCTTTTCTCTACTGAAACTACCTTGCCAGATGCATTCTGAGGTCATGTCATTTCTTTATGAACAATAAATTTATTCAGAAAAATATGTACAAGGGGTCCAAAACTATTTGCTAAATGAGAAGGCATCTAGTGAAACACTGCTTGCTGAACAACATATGGGCAATATGTTCAGAGTCATGTTGTTTTGACAAGTTTGTTAATAAAATATTCTATTTTATAAACATGGATGTTCCCTTTTACCTTCTATAAAACAAAAATAGTTTGAAGACAGAGCACAACATTTATGGTTAGAAAGCTAATTCAAGAAGATTCAAACTGAAGTGCCTCTGTATTGTGAGAAACAAAACCTCACAAAATGCTGTCTTGGTTCAAGTGAAACCAGAATCTTTCTTGGTTTTTCAGTTCATCCCCCCCACAAAAAAAATCCACCGTTCCTCCTGATTTTGATCTCTGGTTACAGGCTTGCAGTGATCTCTGAGGCACTGTATTGCCAAGTGATGTGAGAGCTGATACCTGACAGTCATCTACAGTATTGCATCGCTTTGCTCACAGGAGGTGAAGTGCTTTCTGCACAACCCCTTTCCAGATGTACAGGAATACTTAGTGCAGGATTAAGTCCCACTCCATTTTTTACACAGGATGATCATGTCCCCAGCTCTAGGACGCTTCTGAGGAATTTATCCAACTTTCATCAAACGGAAATGAAAAATTCAAGTAATGCTGAAAGCTGGTTCGTCAGTCTTTCTCACCCCTCAGAAGAAAGGTTGAAATGGGCAGCAAAGTTTTAAGGGGGTAAATAAACTGAAGGCACTGACTCAACCAGAACTCCTGTGATCAGCCACTCCAGAATATAAGCAGCACTTGAGATCAGGAATTTTAATTTGTCTCTGTTAAAAACATGAAGTCATTCCTGAATGTTGCCAAGAGCCTGGAAGATGTTATAGCTGTTCTCCAGTTGTCCTGAGGCAGACAGATTATCTTTCTGCTGAGTTTGCTGAACCATTATTTATCACCTGCCAAGACTGATTACTCACCCTTGGGACAATGACAAGTCTTTCCTTCCTCTGTTAATTACTGTCATCGTTAATAGCCATGTCACTAATTAATATTCAATCATAATGAAAACTCTTTACTGTCATCTCCCATAACACCTTCAATTTTTAGGGTTACCCTTACACATTGACTGTGCATCTTCATGTGACTATTTCTATCACTGCAACCTATTTTTGCCCACCTACAAATACTAATTATGCCCTTTTTAAATGAGAAAATTTAGATTTATCCTTCTAAGACACAGTGAAGATTTGAGTGATTCCTTTACAACACTGTCCTCTGCCAGACCAAGACCTCTATCTGTAAGTTTTCCAGAAAACATCATCTTCACCTTTCCTTTAGATTAAGCCTGGTGGATGGTCCTCACATAATTCACCTTCCCAGAAAGGTATTTTCTGTTTCTCACATTTCACATTCTCTTTCAGAGGACACCCAAGGAATGTTTCCACTATACAGTAACAGGGCATTTGAAATCTTCTGAAAACAAATAGTTTGGCATGTTTTCATAATAGGAAGTGTTACTGGATCCACGTATAGGAACAGCTTCCATCTTCTCTGTGCTCCTCTCTATACATCTACATTTCCTCTGAGTCAGAATGCTCAGTTCAAGGATAGCCAATATCCTTTGAACACCTATTTCCTCCTCATCTATAATGAAACGTATCTTTTTGCCTTAGGCTCTTCTTTGAGGCTGAAGTTGCTTAACACCAACAGGACAGCTGTATTTCTGTGTGCAAACATATTCACAATGACCATTTATCCAGCTACATGTTTAGAGGCAGACCAGCAGTTTTATATTTATTGCTATTTTCTACATTTTCTCTTCAGTCTCAGTGACCCAGAATAGTAGCTGGTGTTCTCTGCTGGCCATTGCCTGTCAGCATGACAAATGAGTGGTCAGACATTGAAAGGTAAAGTAAAACAATTCACAAGGTGTGAGGCCATAGGCAAGATGCAGTTGGTGAGGTGAGTCACCACCCCTGTATTTGATACCTTATCTACTCAACCCATGTTGTTCTACCTCTTCCAGAAAATGCAGAGCCATCTACAGTCAGATTTGCCCATCTTTCACATGCTGAAATGACAAAGGCAGACAGGACAATACATCATCCTCCAGCTATTTCTAAAGATCTGCTGCCTGGAGTAGAGGCTGTGCCTCTGGTTTTGAGCACAGGAGCCAGGACCACTGGGGTCTGCTTGTCATCCAATGGACTAAACACGTCCCTGACAAGGCCTACACCTGTACACACACATGTATATGTACACAAATAAAAAATAATACAAGGGTACTTCTGGAACCTCAGCAAATGTATGCATCTTCATTTTTCTGTTTAGGCCTGATAAGACAACTGCTTTTTTTTTTTTTTTTTAATGCTGTGTCCCGAGATCGCAAAGCTGACAAGTACCGATGAGTGGAGCTCTACAGGGACTTGAAATGAGACATGTTGTGTAGCCAGGTGTGGCACCAGTGACTGAGGACTAAAGTTTGTCCTGTCTCATGGGACTTGTTAAACTGAGCCCTGATCAGCTGATGGGATGGGATACTTTGGATCTCAGATCCTTCACAGCCTCACACTGCACTGACAGATAGTATCACTGAAGCAAGGGAGGTCTTAAAAACATTTAAAAATACCATCTGATTTTAACATGAAAGAACATGTTACACATATCTGTCTACAGAAGGATACAAGATTGCTTGGTTATTTCCTGTCTTTTTTTCAGTGTTAATGTAATTCTAATATTCTCTGAACACATTTTGATGGTTTAAAAAAATATTTAGTGCTTTTGCATGGCAGGGGGAGTTTTTTTGGTCTGGTTGGGTTTTTTTGGTTTGTTGGGGTTTTTTTTCATGAAAAATGTGAACTCGTTCAGCACCTTCCTAGACCTTATCTACACACTCCACGGGCAAACAAGCCACGTGCCTGGCCTCTGTTGTCAATCACCTCCAAAGTCATGGTCTAGACAGTCTTTTGGTGAAAGAGTAAAAATATGTCCACCTTCCTGTCATTTCATTCTTGAAAACAGATGAACCCATTTTAGCACCAAATTTTCCAAACAATTTGCTCCTGAACTCAGAGCAATCTTTAAATATTTCTGTCAGAAAAGCAAGAGAAAAAAAAATCACAAGCTGTTCAAATGACATGAGAATACACGCACAGGTGTATGAGCAGACACTCAAGCTGCTTTTTACGCTGCCAATCATGGCAATCACACTATTAAATGAAAATAACGTCTTGAGTCCTTCCCCAAACAGTTCTGAGTCCTTGGTAAAAATAGGACAGAAAGGTTAATTATCCCTGCTTTTACCACTGGGCTTGCAAAAATAAACAAATTAACATCCCCCATGATAAAGGGCAAATGGTTTCAGAGATAATTTTTCAAGGCCTCTAACACTCTGTGCTACAATTTTCCTTACACAGAGCCCCCCACTGACTCCCATAGCGATTTCAGCTAAGTTAGAGGTACAGACTACTGCTCACAGTAGGGATTTTACACAAAGCAACAATTTTTATGGTAGGGGGAAAAAAAGAGGAATATCTAGGTCTCTTTCTAGTATTCTGTTGCAAATATTGGGGAAGCACTTTATAAAATTTACCTACAAGGAACACAAAAATAAATACCAATGCCAACTAAAAAAATATCTCAGCAGTTGACTCAGAAAATGTGGTAATTGCAGCTCTCCTTCATCAGCATGTGGTAATTGCACCACTCAGTGTCAGCAAGGAGCATCATCAAAGCCACAACAGCTTAAGGAGCATCATCAAAGCTACAACAGCTGAGAGCATCCAGCAATAGCAGTTTTCCTTTATGTTATACTCACTTTAAATCTTGTTTGTGAATTATTAACAACCATTAGCAGCAGGAGTGTTACCCCTTTTTGATCAAAGCAGCAAAAGTTTCCAAGGAGTCTTTTTGTTCATTGTAAACTCGAGAGGTTGAATTTACAATTTACTTTTCTTGTAACAAAAAATTTGAAAACATAGTACTTTGTGTGAAGTACGAATGAGGCTTGGTGGGAAGGTGGAATACACAATTTGAAAGATGGAGATTTAGAATTGCAAAATCTAAATCCCTGTGTACTTTCAGCCCTGTTAATACCTCCTTCTGACCTGCTCTTCAGAGGGACTTCTGCCTTCTCATCATATTGGTCAGGCTACCAAAGTACACATACCCTCCACAAGGCAGACCTGTAGAGGGAGATTTTCACTAGGCAGGAATCAATAGATGACACGATGGTGCAGAGTTCTGTGTGGGCTAATTTGCCCAGGTAACAAAGATAAATCAGATCTTCAGATCTCAGAGATACCACAGCCAGACTTCTTTCCTTACAAGGCTTCCCATCTAAAAATAGCTCAGGTAACTTTACAAGGCATAAAAGAAGGCAGCAGCAGACATGCCTGAAGACATGCTTCTGGCTTCAACACACTCCCATCACCAACACCTAGAAACAGGCAGCCATGCTGAGGAGCAGAAGGATGCCACTAACCAAGAGCCTGGGATTTAAAATGATTGCTCTGCAGTGGCCTCAGTAAGGCTGAGTTAGCAAACCTCTTTATGGATGCACAGTTAATCCTGGTGAAAGAGGTCTGCCAGGACAGCTTAAACCACGTCCTCAACTGGAAAAAAGCGATACCAGCAAAAGGTCTTTTTCCAGTTGACCTGCCCAGCTCATGAAGGGTTTGGTGTTACGCCAGCCTCAGTGTTGTTCTCACTGCACTTCGACAGAGCTGTGCCACATCAGCCCAGCCCTCACACCTGACACTCAGTGCCTTTGACCCACACTGGCCTTCGCTCACACTGAGAGATGTCAAGTTGTGGCCTTATCACAGGGGCAGCCACACTGATTTACTTGTGCTAAACATTCCTCACCTGACTCGGAAAACCTGAGTTGCCATCTTGTCTGTGCTACCTAGAGACAGGTGTGGCATCAAAAAACATGCTGGTAGACCCGAATGCACACATACTCCAGAACTCAGAATATACCATAACCCCAGTGCAATCCCCACTGCTGTTGCTTCACTTGGCTAGAATTTGGCCTGAATTACAGATATACTGTGTGACCTGTGCCCAAATCTTATTCCCTCCTCAAATACAACTCAGATCAAGCTGCTGTTACTACAAGTATGAGAGGAAATAGTAAAACAAAAAGAATTAGCAGTTCCACACTTTGTGTCATTCAAACCCATACCTCCTGTAACACCCACAGAAGATGAGCACATTGCCTCAAGAGCCCTTATAGAGGGGTACAAGAGGCAGGAAAGTGGTACCTTGCTCTCCCAGCAGCACTAGTAACAGCATTTTGCAGTAGCATCTGAAATTAGCACCTTTCACAAATCTCTGAGAACTGAGGATGTGTTGAGATGCACCTTTACACCTACAATTGCTCATAAATTTCCAGCTGCTTTTCAGGGTGCTCTGCCTTTGCATTACTCAGACTACTGAAGTAGCTCATATAGCTTAGCAATTTGGCTCTCTGCCATATAGTAGTGTTTAGGCGCTGTTCCTCATGTTGTCAAAATGATTTGGCAACGAAACAGCAAAGGAAGCAACTCTGAGCACTGCTGGAATCGGGGCTTCTGAAGATTCCTGTGTCAGATCTTGTTAGGGATGAAACATTTTTACTTCAATTCATGTGCACAGCCTTTAAATCAAAGGCAATGTTTCTGTCATTTCAATCATATATTAATATTTTTAATAGTTAATTTTCTTCTCCTGGAAACAAGAAAATTGCTAAAACATAGAATGCAACTGGTATATTTCAGCATGTGACTATCAGGTCACTTCACACCACGTCCTCATTCACAAACTGAGTTTCAAAGGCTGTTACATCAAGGTCCTCCTTTCCCTCACCAGTGTTATAACAGTTTCCCTGCAAAGGTGTAAATGTCACCGAGTGGTGCAAGACAGTAAAGTGCTCTGAAAGCTGCAGCATTTTAATGATTTTGGCACAATATTTATTTACTAAGAGATCTGGCATTGTAGAACTCACCTATGCCAGATTCCTATGAATTTCTGCAGTAATTCTATTTGCAAAAGTCAATTTTTAAACCTCCTACAGAGCCCTGGCCACAACGTGTTTCTCCCAGGATCACACACTTCTGTATTAACTGCAGCAACATGATCATCTGTGATCTCTATTACAGAGAAGGGTAATTACCTTCATCAAATTCTCTAAGAAAGCAACTTCCTCCTGACACATTGCTACTTTTTCCCCCCTTGTGTTCTTCAGGAAAGGTTGAGAATCACAGACAGTGTTTGCAGTGATGCAGTAACAGTTGCATTACCTGGAAAATTAAATGACCCAATATCTGTAACTTTCTTCCCTCCAGGAGTTCGTCGTTCTTAAAATAAAATAATCAATACTGTACAGCTTTCCCAGCCCTTTTCCTGCTAGGCCTTTCAGTCATGTAGTAACACCGGCTGCCCTGGAGTGCAGCTGGCCTCACTGGAGCTCCATACTGGTGCAGTAGTCAATCAGGGACAATTCTCCATCAGGATTAAGGCTGCACATGTAATTTCTTTTAGTCAAGGGTAATGCCAAATGAATTACAACTCTATAGCAATTGCTGACAATTTACTTAGTGCCATGCAAAACAAAGAGACAGTATTGGCACTAACACTAGAGGCCGTATTTTAAACAGGGCTCCTTAAGCCATGTGTTAAACATACGTCTACTGGCAAGGAGCAGTTGATTTTGCTGGCAACAGCTTGTTCCTGCATTTCAAATTTGGGCAGAGATATGTAACACTGGGAATTTCAAATGTGCAGAAGAATTTAATGATGAACCAAGCAACAAGCAAAAATCTGTTAGCCGTAATTAACAAGTTTAAAATAGGTGAATTATTTGTTCTTTCTTATATTTGATTGATTTCACAAAGATGTGCATAATAAGCAGTAAAAACAACAATCATCATCTCTTAAACATTTATATTTTAAAATTACACTTCCTGTCTGGTAAATCCTTCAAGTTTATTTTAGCAAATAACCTCTGAAAATAAGAAGCATTTTGAGAAGCTGAAAGCTGCACTGAACTACTACCATTCAGTTTAAATAACTGAATCTAATGTCAAAACATGTATGTTAGAACTGCAAAATATCTGTCTATGAATTTTAGAAAGCATTTTTGTTTTCATTTTAAGAGAGAGAGAATCTAGGAAAATATTTTCTTTCTTTTCTTTTTTCCTCCAAGAATTTGACAACCAACACTTTATTGAACTCCTTTCAACGTAAGTCTGGGTTTGGATTTGGAAAAGCTGATGGGCTGCTCCAAAGCAGCAATGATTTCTGATAGCAACAGGTTCTGAAAGTGGGATGGGCACAGCTGTATATTTGGTTGCTATGCAAGCACAAAGCACAGCCTTCCTGAAGCCATTCACTGTGCAGTGAGGATCAGCTTTGATCAGAGCAGCTTTTTTGTTTTAGAGAGCTTCACGGTGCAAGACCCTACGGCAGTGGGACAAACTTGACAGTGGTGCTACTTTCCTACTGCCAACCAACAGTGCCCCAGTCTGAGACACAGCAGCTTCACACACTTCTTTCTGGAAACCTCACCAGCGTGAGGGTAAGTTCTTTACTGCTCCTGTAGACTCTTGACAAACCCAGTCTGGTTTGGCTCTCTAGAAATATATCCCTGGGTACGTCAGCCGCTCAGTGTGCTTTGAATTCAATCGTGTTCAGGTAAGTGTGGCAGGAACAACTTCAGACCTTAGAGGGTTTCTCAGCAGGCACAGTTTGCCTGCGCAGATTTGCATAGAACAGCCTTGTAGTGCAGCAAAACACAGGCATGCTGCTTTTAGTTTCCAAATAGTAAAGCTCAAAATCCTCTCTATGTAAAGCAAAAGCTTTTTCTGAGGCCCACAACACTGTGTTCTGTAAGGTCTTGGTAAGTATTTTCATTCATCAGAAGTTCTGGGAGAGAACTGTTAAAGTACTTTCAGAGAGTAGTTTCACGAGTACCTGTAGAAACTACAACAATGTAAATACTCTAGCAAAAAAAAAAATAAATCTTTCTGTAACTAATAATATGAAAAGTAAAGCAAGAGCCAGCCCATCTCCATGGTGCTCCCAAGGCCCGTGTGTTCGCCCCGCAGGCCGGTTCGCGCTGCAGCGCCGCGGGGGCCGCGCCAGCGGGCGCTGCGAGAGCACGGACGGCGACAGCGACGAGCGCGCGCGGCAGCAACGGGCCCGTCCCGGGAACAGCCCAGGCTGGCGTACACATGTGAGCAGATCTGCTGGAATCCTACTTTAGAACGTTCCGGGCACCGACCACAGAGTCCTGACTGCATCGCCTGGATTTTATGGCAAATCAACGCTTTATTGCAAAGAAAACAAACCTTTCCGGGTATTACAAACGTTCTTCCAAGTGCTTTCAGATTATTCTCATTTCAGATCACCTTCTCGTTTAAAATGCATACCGCTCCTTCCCTCCTTTCACCTTTTGTCCATCCTCCCTCCTCTTCGCCCCAAGCCCCCGGTGGCAGGCGGGCGGCTGAGCTCACCCCGCATCCCTCCCCGATGGCAGCCGCGGGGCCGGGATGGCACGCGGCAGCGGCCGGGCGGGCAGGCGGCCGGGAGGTGGTGGTGTTGCCCAAGGAATGGGAGGCAGCGCCAGGAAATGGGCCGCGGGCAGGCGGAGGAGCCGCACCCTCCCCACCGTCTGCCCCGGGCTCAGGGACCTGCCCCAAAACCCTCCCGCCCGCCGCCGGCTCCCCGGGAACTGAAGTGCGAGACGAGGCCGCTGTAAAACCAGATGGAGCACGCACCCCCTTCCAAGCGCCGCTCATCATGTTCAGATGATGTAATTGATTTCGCAGGTAAGGACAGCAAACACAGACTCCAGGCAGAAAGGAACGGGGACTGTCCAGTCCTCTCCATGCCCCGGGAGACGCGCACGAGAGAGAGAGATGCTGTGTCCACTGAAGTCACTCACGGGGAAGAGAAGCAAGAGGAAAAGGTTCCGGACAATCAAGACACAGAATCACAATAAAGCGGTAAAATACAGGAGGTCACATCGTAAGGTTGTATCTGAGAACAGGCATGCAAAGGCAGAGCAGGGGAACGCCTTGCTTATCTTCTGCTTATCTTCTGCTTATTTTTCACTTTCACCCCACAACCACGTGTTCAGGAGGAACACACTCAGATGTGCGATGCCCTATTTTCCTCAACAAGTCATTAGCATCTTGCATCAACAGTCCCCGAGAAAGATGACAACAAAGCAGACACAGCACTCAGATCACCATTCCATTGCCCTGGGAGAGCTGCCAAGCAGTCGCCTGTCCCAGCACAGCCAGCTCACTGGCCTGCTCCCAGAATAAAGTCAGGTACACAGGGAAATATTTGCAAGACAGGGTGGGAATGCTGAGTGTTTTACTGTGCTATAGTCTTTGTCTTTTATAAATGTATTCACCTATGTTGCACTGGAGAGGCAAAGGCAAAACCTGGACACAAACTCCCTCCCACCTCATATGGCTGAACATCTGTAACCTGAACTTCTTTTGTCCTCCCAGAGGAAAACAGAACATCTAAAACAGGTTAACCAACCAAAAAGGTTAAAGCTATGACCTCATGAATTAAACTGAATCAAGAGAGGGGAAATGTAAGCAGCAAAAGGTGCAGAATGTACTGAGGAACAAATGTTTCGAAGAAAAAAAAATTTTGGAAGTATTACAGCAAATTCATCTACAAAGCAATGCAATAGAGATCCAAAAGAGATTATGTTAAACTAAGGGGAAAAAATTATAAAGAAGTCACTCCTGTCTAACAATGTTTTGTCACATAAAAGCAGAAACTAAAAATTAGATAAAAATACAGGAATCCATGGCTTTGTCTCTGTAGACTCATACAGTCCCTCCTAAGGAACACAACTTAGAGATTAATTCTGGATTGTTCATTGTATGGTCCCCTCTGCAAGAAAAAGCATGAAAATGATGTTTGGAGGATGTGGGACCAGAAATCCCACTGTACAAAAAGCAAGGTAACCCAGTGACACCAGACTAAGTGGAAGAACAGTGAATACATATATAATGTTGCAAATACTACATCTATCTCAATACAAAATACTCTTCCAAAAACCATATACAAAAATTACAGGTCAAATTAACTCTGACATAGCAAAGGGCACCAAGTGGCATTTTATTTTTCTAGGAAATCATAAAACTACCAAGTCTGAAACCCAAAGTTATACTGGAAAAGAACTGTCTTTCCTCCTCCTCCTCTGCACAGTAATGTATGTAGAATAACTCTGGCCACACCTCATATTCCTTGGTTAAAAATTGCCAAGTTTCTTCATACAATTGCAATCATGCCGCCCCACCAGGGCTGGCTGTGCCTTCTCCTCCCCTTGCTGTATCGAGCATTTTGGGTATTGTACCAACTGCACTGCTAATAGCACGGTCACAATTCTGATGGAGCCAGCTGAAGGCATGCCAGGTCACTTTTTACAACCATGGTATCTCACAAGCTCAACAGATTCTGTCCAACATAGTGATTTATTCTGAAATAGTCTTCTCAGCCTGTTCACACTCCATTAGCTTATGCTGCATGTACAGAGGCAAGTTAGAAGGAAGAAAGAGTACTAGAAGTTGATGGAAAAAATATACAAGAAGCAAGAGGATAAGCCTGTATAAAAAGGGGCCCAAGCAATAGGAACATAGATGTTGAAAACAATGACAGGCATGCAAAAATAAATTGCCCTTACAAAACCTAAATGGTCAAATGCTAATCTAAGATATGTGAACATGCTTTCCATTCAGTTCTGTAATAGTCCATGCATAACCTAAATGTAAGCCAGAAACATAAAAGATGGCAAAGTTCTTTTCTGTTACTGGATGTACCTGGACTTCATTGGGATACCCCAACTTCCATTCTGATACATTTCTGTATGGCTTGGGAAAGACCATATAATGTTCCTGAAGGACAAATATATGGCTGAAAAAAGTGTAATAATGTCTTTCAGGAGAGCTGTAAAGATTAATGAATTGATGTTTACTTAACACTGAGAAAACATAAAATGCCTTGCAACTTCATAGTGTTGAACATTAACACCAATTCCTGCCAATAAAGCCCCCCCAGTCAGTCCTATTCTCCTGTGCAGAATCCCTGCTCTGCAAAGGCTCATTCTGGTTTTACTTTCACAGACTGAAACCTGTCAGTGCTGTGCAAATTTTGCTAACATTATTCTCAGAGCAAACTACAGTAGGTCCCAAGGCAGATAACTCAGAATATTGTTTCCAGCTTGAGAGAACAAATTGAAAGGGCAGTAGTTACCTTCTGTCGCCAGCTTACTCACAGACTGTCTTTTGCAAACATGATCAGACTACAACAAGGTCATGCAAATTTGAAACTAAGGACACAATTAAGTAACAGCCTCCCTTCATGGCTCTGACCATCCTTGCTGCGAAATCCAAGCAAAGGCTCCCAGACAATGGCTAAACCAGCAATGCACTGCCAGGAGCTGGTCTGGTGAGAGAAGAGGTTAAAGCAAGAGATGATATTTGCTTCCTAAAGTCATGAGGGGGTCTTTTATGCATTTAAATTTGAAAACACATGGAGAGTCACGTCACAGATGTGGAGATGAAGCTTTATGATAGAGTGCAGTACAGCATGACAAATTATTGACCTACTTCTTACAGAAATGTCTCTCAAGCCAGTGACTTATGCTTCAACGTACCCTTCCAGTATCCAACATTACAAGATACAATCAGCATCTTCAGCTTTCCCTCAATGTCCCACTAAAAATAAAAAAACTTTCTTCAAATTACACTTACAAATGCCCAGAATGGTGGTCTGGCAAACTGACTGTGTTTCTGCCAGTGATGCTTTTGGTATTGTGACTTTAACTCTCCTCCAACTAAACAGGGGTTTAAAAATACCTGTGTTAGCAGGTCTTGTGAGTCCAAGTCTGAAACCTATTCTTGTGAGGCTTCAATGAGGCAATCAGTTCCCAGTAAAAAACAAGCACTTTACACACATGGATCGATTAGCTTGGCAAGGTTTTGGCAGCAGGAGGGCTACACACCTGGTTTCTGTGAGAAGCTGCTGGAAGTTTCCCTTGTGCCCAACAGAGCCAGTGCCTGCTGGCTCCACAACAGGCCTGCCACTGGCCAAGACTGAGCCAATCAGTGGAGGTGGTAGTGTCTCTGGGATAAGGTTATTAAGAGATTTGGGTTTATTTCTCATTATCCTACTCTGATTTGATAGGTAATAAATTCAATTAATTTCCCTAAGTCAAGTCTGTTTTGCCCGTGACAGTAACTGGTGAATGATCTCTCCCCGTCCTGTTATAAGACTTTTGTTGTATTTTCTTTCTCCTGTCCAGCTAAGGAGGAGGAATGATGGTGCATTGGTGGACACCTGGCATCCAGCCAGGATCAGCCTGCTACAATACATCACAGAACCCTCCAGAAAAATACAAAAAAGGCCAAAAAACTTCAAGCCTCTCCCTAGTGACTGTGTGTTTTATGAGTAGACCATATACAGATCAAAAGAACACAATTTAAGCTACTTATTTCAACATGGTTAACCATTTCTCCTGCTCTTGCTACGGCTCATGGGTAACAGAATTCTGCCCTCTAATCGAGACAAGAAGCTGACAAGTTGTTTAACCTGGAGAAAAGGAGGCCCAGGGGTGACCTTATCACTCTCTACAATTACCTGAAAGGAGGTTGTAGCAAGGTAGGGGTTGGCCTTTTCTCACATGTAACAAGTGGTAAGGCTAGAAGATCAAATATTAGGGGAAATTTCTGCACTGACAAGGTTATCAAGCATTGGAACAGGTATCCGAGAGAAGTGGTTGAGTTCCCATCTCTGGAGGTATTTAAAAGAAGTGTGGATGGTTCACTCAGGGACATGGTTTAATAGTGGACTTGGCAGTGTTAGGTTAATGACTGGACTCATTGTCTTAAAGGTCTTTTACAACCTAAAAAATTCTACGATTCTACAAGGAAGAAGAGATTTTTCCGTTATTTGAAATTTTTGAAGTACAAAATGGAAAGGATGTGTTTATTTCACTATGACTTCAGATTAAGTGTGTAGAGAAACTGATTCAGGATATGCAATCCTTCCAAGTCCTGGAAGCAGAGCAGAAGAGTGTACAGCAGGTTTGCCATGGCCAACAAGAAGAAGAAAAATTTTCAAGCATTTGCAGGTGGTCAAGAACTGGACAGTTGTTGGCAGTGCCCATCTGAAGCACTATGGGCAGGGATGGCCAGTTAGCACCTTTTGGGCTATATGGCACACGAGTGATTCAGGTGGGGTTCCTACCCTGGAGGAGTCCCCTGCACAGGAGCTTCTGGCTCACCTGTATCCCTGACTGCAGGAGAAAGAATGCCTGCACTGCCAGACTGCCATGAGGGCCAGCAATCCAGCACAGGCAAGTGGGTGCCACGGGAGGCACCTCTAGCTGCTAATCCCTTTTTCAACTCTTTCACTTCTGAGGCTTTTAATACAGGGTCAGGAAGTTGGTGCCTTTGGCATGACCCTGTCTACCCGCTCTGTAGTACTAGAGCTGCCCCGCTAGCCCAGCAAATGCTTTGACCTGTCACCTCACCAAGCTGTCATGGCCGGGCAACAGCATCTTGGTTAGGTTCTGGTATCAGGGAAGAATAGAACTACTTTTAACTACAGACCAGTTTGACCACTAATGAGTCCCTCCCTGTGCAGACAGACAGCTCCACACAAACCCACAACAGCCCCTGCCAAAGCACATGCCAGTGAAAACAGCCACATGTTGATGGGGCTTAACTGCTTTCTTGGTATTAAAATAATGTAAGAAAAGTTGATCTGTAGAAAAAAAAATAATAGGAGCTTTTATCCTTTTAGCAGGATGGATAATCAGTGGCTATCAGGGTATCAGGAATGGAGATAAGTAGATCCCCAGCTGGCTTAGATTCAACTGAATTTTTTTTCCATTAAAATCTCTTCCATTTTATCATCTGGTTACTAAATGCACATTTTTGTCTTAAACCTATTTTGAAGCAAGTATATGTTTACGCTGGTTTAGAATGCTCCCTTTTATGAAACTAAATTGTTGGGTATTTGTATGCTGTCTGTAATTTGGTATTCTAAAGTAGTAATTCTGAAAACACCTCCTTGCTTGTTTCTCTTTTTCTTCTCTCTAGTTGTTTTCATCCCTTTGCCTCCCTGAATCCACAAGAACAGGGACATTTCCCTCATATTAAAAGTGGGCCATGGCAGGCTAATAACCATTTGTGTTTTTGAGAACTACCCCTGGACAGATTTGTTACATCTCTTGACTACAAAGGACGTCAACCACAGACAAACGACCAACACAACAAAAAGTTGTCCTACAGACAACCTTTCTGAATTTTTTTAAAAATATACTGGACATAAGTTTAGAGCCTTCTGTTCCATTTTCAAAACTGAAAAGCCCTCAGGAGCCTACATCTAACCAGCTTTTGACAAGATGTATTGGCATAATGGTTAGAGCAATTTTTTAAGGCCAGGCTTATTTCAAGGGCACTTCAAGTGTTTCACCTAGCTACACAAATAGTGCAGGAGCCTGTGCTTGGTTTCAAGCATTCATCTCTTCTTTGAGCTGGCATATAGGCCCAGAATAAATTCTGTAATTCATCAGATTGTTTCTTTTTGCCTTACAATTCAACAGTCAAAATTTTGTAAAATAGTTTAGGATTTACAGGAAAACCTGGAAACCTGGGCACGTTTTTTCTTTAGTTATGCTTTCACATGTAAAATTATACCTTAAAAAAAACCAGCAAAAAACCATCCACAATGTGGGAACATTTTAGTTCACAGTAAAATAAAGATCTATATAATTCACATCAGTCTTCCAGTACAGCAGAGATTTCTTTTAAAATTACCAATGATACATATCAAAACTGTCCCTTAAGGGTAAGTGGGTAATTTCTTTCATGAAAGTACTCAGTAATGCAACATTAAAGGGACAAAACATTCTGTAGGGCACATATTTGATTAACCGTAAACCACACACTTGGTGGATTTTTTATTTTTGTACATTCCAGCTACATCTATAAATCCAAAATCTAAAAAAAAAAAAAAAACCAAAAGCCAAACAGAAAAGTTTTGTATCTAAATGCCACCATTCATCACGATCCTAAAAAAGCATAAATGGCTAAATCCACTCATGTGACTTAAGCATAGCTCAGAGATAAGAAAACAGGAGTGATGTCAATTGGCAGAAAAGGGTAGTAACAGGTTGAGCATGTTGTGGTGGGATATGATGGGATAAGGAAGGTTAACTAATTTTCTCGAACTGCAAAGGAAAAATTTCAATTTCCATGAACTGTAGAGAAAGAGGAAACCTTCAAGCATGCCCAGACAATCAGGGTGAGATGTGCAGCGTGCTGAAGGTAACCAGTGCAGGGTCTTTCTGCACAGAGCAGTTGGCTCTCCATGGCACTAGAAGTACAAAAGCATGTTCTCAGCCAGTCTCTTCAGCTAACTAACTGGGATGGTCACTTGACTAGTATGCAACAGAGTACTTCATTTCAAAGGGACCTACAATGTTAATCTAGCCCAACTATTAGCCTGTATTAGTCAGGAAAGGAGCAAAGGACTGCTTTACACATCTATATGTTAATGTGAAAGTTCTTTCAGTCAAAATCCATGTCTATGACAGTACACCTTTGTGTCTGTCACACACAAGCTAAAAAGTACATTATGTGTACGTTTGCAGGATTTTATGTATGTCAATGTAAAATGCTGAAAATATTTAATCATATTCCAACCTACTTCCTAGAAGGGGTTTTTTTTCGTTACTGTGAGGTAAAACCATTTGTTCCATATATCTGAAAAAATATAAACACAACCAAATCAATGCACAATGGCAAAACATCTGACTATGATCCCTACCATGTCCCTGTCAGCAGACAGATAGAGACTCAGGAACAAACCTCCACGTTATTGCTAAGCATTACTTTTTTTCTTATATGCTACCCTACATATCCACTACAGGATCCATGGCCAGAGGGTTGCTGGTGGCCATTGGTTTGACACAAAGTGGGCATTCTTACCATACCCCTTAGAGCCTGCCTTTTGCAGTTCACATCTGCCAGCTTCTTCCATGTTAGCCAAGAGTGTCACTTCAGAGAAATCCTCTGTACGCTCACATTTCATTATGTGAGATCGGTCCCTTCACCAGCTGCAGGGTATGAGGAAAAAAGGCAGAAGCAGGAGAAGAGGGACACACCTGAAAAGGACATGCCCTATCTTCTGTCCCTCCTGGCACCTACAGGGAGCTTGCAAAGATAGCCTCTTTGTGACAATGGTTCCAAGTGCAGCTGCATGCATGGATATCCACTGTAGTTCAGCTTTGCTGGAAACTACCCTTTCTGAAAGCTTGTATCCCAACACCAGCAGGGATCCTGCAGAGTCTCGCTCACAACTGTTCTGTAGAAACCCACCTCAGAATAGAGCACTTGCAGCAAATTCCCTAAACAGATACAGTATGGCCCCTCTGGACACCAAAGGCCCTTCAGCAAGTTCTCACTCAAAATAAGCTATTGCACATTATCATCACTACTACAGCCCTGCCTGGCACGTCTGATTATTTACAGAGAGTAGGTTGTATATTATGCTGTGCCCCCAAAACATACCATGAAATTACTGTTTTCATCACCAAAAGCTTAACATACACAGTTCAAGAATTAAAAAAAGGGATAAGTTTATGTAACAAAACAAAATGCAGCTGCCAATCATGTTAATGTGTGAGTCTATATAGATTTTCATTAGGACAGTGGAATTCCACAATGCCTCTCCAGAAATAAAGTTTGCTATGCAACAGCACAAGACAGGATGAACTGTGAGTGACACGGGCAGGAACAGGCTCAGAGACTCAATCAAGCTGATCAGATGCTGCCAAGTGACACAGCTGAAGAGCAGATGGTACCTTCCTTTAATTCAGCAAAGCCAGCAAGGTGGCTCCATGGACCCATGCAGACATGACACAAAGCATCTGTGGGTTTTACCTCTCACTGTGGCAGCTCTCCACCTCTCTCAGTGTCATCTGCAAAGGACACCCTCCTGTTCTGCAGGGCAAACCTCCAGGGCCCTATCACTGGTACCCAAAAGTGAAAATATGCAATTGCAGATGACCATCACAATCAAGGTGTGATGGCTTTTCAACCTCTCCTCACACACCCTCCCAAACTCTCATTCCTGTGTGCTGTCTTGCCACACATTAGAGCATGTTGGCTTTAATCCCTGAGAAATGTGGACTATTTTCATAGAATCACAGAATGGCTTGGGTTTCAGACTCAAGGAACTTTAAAGATCACCTGGTTCCAATCCCTCTACCATAGTCAGCAACACTCTTCACTAGACCAGGCTCAGAGCCCCATCCAGTCTGGCCTTGAACACCTCCAGGGATGGGGCATCCACAGTTTCTCTGGGAAAACTGTAACAGTGCCTCACCACCCTCACATTAAAGAATTTTTTTTCCTAATATCTAATCGAAACCTACTCAGTTTTAGTTTGAGCCATTCCCTCTTGTCCTATCACAACATGCTCTTGTAAAAAGTTCCTCTCCATCCTCTTGTAGCCTCCTTTCAGAGATGGGCTTGAAGAAACCAGAGTGGGTGAGGGCTCACAGAATCTGCCAACGGTGGCAGGTACCACAGAAGCAAAAAAACAAGAACTAAAGAGTGAACTAGGAGGAGGAGCATCAGGATTTCTTAATTTTAAAGGAGAAGCATTTTTAGAAATGTGATAGCAAAGCACCTACTGCAATATGCAGATGCAATTCTCAAATAAACTGTCCCTAAAATGGGCATTGCCTTTTCTGTGAACAGAATAGCCCAGGAATCCCAGGGAAGAGGACTGGGTATTGACAAAATCAGACATCTTTTTAAAAAATTTTCTTTCAACAGCATGGGCCCTAATGGAATGAATCCTGCTTTAACAATAGTAGTCTCAGGATGACAAATCTCCAGCTTGACATTGCACATGCAAAATTTTTCCCTAGTGTGGTACTCTACACCCCAGCATGACTTTTCCAGCGCCCTCACAATCTGCTCCTAAAGTGCTATGACTATTTTAGCTCACATAGTATGAATCCCTGTTTCAGAAAACACTTCATGGCCTGAGACTATTTGAAGAAAACTCATACAACTCATCCCTGAATCTATCCAAATTGGTAACAAATCCTTTGACCGCTGAAGAGAAGTAATGAAAGGGAATTTAATCTTGACATTTCTGGATTAAACAGTTGACAGGCAAGGCCTAGAGGACTTGGTGGAACAGAGGACAGCTGTTTCCAGAGCTGCACCTAAATTGACAAAGTCTAGACGTTATGAATGAGAGCTCAGCACAGCTAAAGAAGCTTGTCACGGCAGAAGTGGGAATCCAAATTTTAATGATTCAATTAAGGAGTGCCAAGGCTGGTGTAAAACGCTGAGCTATTTCTACCTCTGTGTCCCTAGGACTGGCCTCACACTACCGTGGGTGTAATTACATAAGACACACAATCCTTTAGTGGAAAGTGGAATTATTTAAGGAAAACAGCTGGCAAATTTAGAGCTAAGTAGGAGCACAGAAACGTCAATGCTGAACCAAGAGCATGTCAAACATGACCCAGATACCTAATTAGAAGTTGTGCTCAAATTTAACTTGCACAGGGCTCCAGAAGCAGTCTGACTGATTACAGTAGAGACTGCAAGAGGTATGCTTTTGTGCTTTGTTCCCCTGCTTGCATTAGATACTGTTCTGATGTCTCCTCCCTCTTCCCCAACTTTAATGTCACAACCCTTACAAATTTGCCAGGAGTGGGGAGGGTAGAGCAGTATTACAGAATAATGATGCCAAGAGCCTCAGGAAGGCATCAAGGCTGCCAGAGGGCTTCCCCCAGCGCAAAGAGGTGGGAGCTCAAGGTTTCATGTCTATTCTCAGCCGACCTGTTTTGAGCCAGCACTCAGCCATAGGGATAGCAGAGCTGTGAGGGGGATGCTCTCCCTCTACGATGCTGGCTACAGTAACACTTCTGCCTCAAGCACCTCAGCCTAGTGGGCTGAGCAGGGAGCAAATGAGCAGGAAGTCATTGGCAGAGATGGTGCCAAGATATGCTAACATACTACGGGAATACCCACACCTGGCACAAAGAGATCCAAAAGATTCCTAAAACACCTGGATGATAACTTCATGATACAAGTATTAAGGAAAGATGCCTTCCTTGGTCTGTTGCTTGTCAACAGCAATAATTTCCTCTTATAACAAGGTAACCCACCTAACTGATCAAGGAAAGCCAGTTGATGCAATCTTTATGGATTTCAGTAAAGCTTTTGATACTGTCTCTCCCAGGATCCTCCTGGACAAAATGTCCAGCACACAGCTGGGTAAAAACTGTCTCTCCCAGGATCCTCCTGGACAAAATGTCCAGCACACAGCTGGGTAAAAACATCATGTGATGGATGAGAACTGGCTCAGGGGCCAGGCACAAAGGGTTGTAGTGAATGTGGTGACATCAGACTGGTGACTGATCACTAGTAGGGTTCCCCAGGGCTCCATTTTAGGGCCAATTCTTGTCAACATCTTCAAAAGCGACTTGGATGCAGGACTTGAAGACATACTGAGTAAGTTTGCGGTGATACTAAATTGGGAGGAGCTGCTGACTCCCTTGAAGACAGAGAGGTCCCACAGAGAGACCAGGACAAGTCACAGGACTGTCCAATCACCAAATGGAGGAAGTTTTAACAAAGACAAGGGCTGCATTCTGCACCCAGGATGGGGCAACCCTGGATGTATGGACCGACTAGGGAACAAGAGGCTGGAGAGCAGCATTGTGGAAAGGGGCCTGTGGGTCCTGGTCGATGGCAAGTTGGGTATGAGTGAGCAGTGTTCTGGCAGCCAGGAGGGCCAACCCTGTCCTGGGGGCATCAGGCACAGCCAGGCAAGGGAGGGGATTGTCCCACTATGCTCTGCACTGGGACACCTTCACCTCGAGTGCTGGGGGCAGTCTTGGGTGCCACAATGTAAGAAGGATACAAAGCTATTAGAGAATGTCCAAAGGAGAGCTACAGAGATGGTGAAGGGTCTGGAGGGGAAGCTCTATAAGGAGTGGCTGAGGTCACTTGGCTTCTTCAGTCTGGAGGAGACTGAGGGGAGATCTCATTGCAGTCTGCAGCCTCCTTGTGAAGAGAAGAGGAGAGGCAGGCACTGATCTCTTCTCTGTGGTAATCAGTGACAGAATCTGAGGAAATGGCATGAGGTTGTGTCAGGGAAGGTTTAGGCTGGATATGAGGAAAAGGTTCTTCACCCACAGGGTGGCTGGGCACTGGAACAGCTCCCCAGGGAAGTGGTCACAGCATCAAGCCTGTCAAATTTCAAGAAGCATTTGGTCAATGCGCTCAGGCTCTTGGTGTGATTCTTGGGAAGTCCTGTGCGAAGTCAGAAGCTGGACTTCAATGATCCTTGTGGGTCACTTCCAACTCAGGATCTTCTATGATTCCATGAGACATGCTTAAAAACCAGAAACTTGTTAATTTGCTTATGTATCTTGGATAAGAACAAAGGTAACTGGGTGCTTACTGGAATCCTTTCTTGATAAGCGTCTTCCTGTTGCAAATTTGCCCCAACAGGCAAATGGGTACCCCAAGTAGTCAGTGTTGTGCCCCATCTTAGAGGGTGGTTGTGGAGCAGGATCAGAAAGGTTACATAACACCCACACTTAGCACTGGTGTATCTGTTAATGAAAATTTCAGACAATTCTGGTTTTCATTGTTCAAAAAGGTTGTTAAAGGCTTAGGTAAGGGTCCAGGGGAGAAGCACAAGAGGAATTAAAGCTGTGGGAAAAGTGCTTTGAAGTCAGACATGCTTTCAGGGACACAACATATTAAAAACGTCACAAACGGAAAGTGAAGTGGCTATTGCAATGCAGTGACTAAGTATTTTTTGTGGAGAAAAGGTATCTTCATTGTCAACCATAATACCAGGTTCAATACCCAAATATTTTCTGGATGAAGTCAGACCAGAAACAACAAACAGCTTTAGACCATGTTACTACTTTTTGGGAGGGTAACAGTAACTTTTTTAAGGTGACAGCAAGATTTTTTTTATGCCAGGCTTTTTTAAAATGGGATACTTTCCCATAAGATCTACAAATGTAAAGAGGATTTGAGCCAGGGAAGCTGTATGTAAGGAGATGGAATGAAAGGACCACCACAGCCTCTCGCTGCATAGATCAGCACAATGAGCAAGGGTCTCCATTCCTCCTCTGACCCAGGGTCAGCCCTCTTCTCCCAGCAATGTGCGCTGCACTCACAGCAGTTCAAGGACACAAACTAAAGCTAAGACTTGTGAGCTTTTACAGTCATGCTATTTATTCCTGGGCACATGGCTGCAGTGTCTAAGCTGATTCCTGCCAGCTCCCACTGGGCACAACATGCTGCCCACACACACTAAACTTGTGGCAAAGCAAAATTCTGAAATCACTAAACAAATGCATACCAACAGCTCATTATGAAAGGGTTTTTTGTTGTTGTTGAGTTGGGGTTTTTCTCATTGTTTCCCCTCCTCCCTCCTCCTTTTTTTTTTCAAGTTGCGTGTTTACGATTTCTTGGCACGTGCCATCTCCAAGTATCTCTTACAGCTCTCCAAGAAAGAAAGCCACTGTGTCAGACCAAATGCTCTTTGGAGTTCTAAAATCAACTCTTCCTATTTAAAAAAACCCAAACAAACACAAAACCAAATTATAATGCACTGCCCATGTAGCAATGACGTAAATGATGAACATGAGATGCTACAGTGCAAAATTATAAATCATATATTAAAAGATTTAGTCTTCAGATTCTGGTTTTTTCTGCTTGAGAAAAGAAATAAGCTTTGATGAATATGCCACTGTCCAATTCATTAGCTTTAGTAATGATAGCCTTGTGATCAAAATTTTATCAGAAAACAGTAACTTTTATTTTCTATGGCTACTACTGCTTCCTTAGAATGATCACATGTCACTGTCTCTCTGGTAGGACATAAATAAACACAGACAGCATTCAACAAAACGCTGGACATTTGGCAGATATCATTTGTTTAAAAGTACGGTTTCCCATCAGTCTAACCTATTCAAGGAATGGGAATGAAACGAACTGAACAGTTAGGGCAAAAGTAAAATATCATGTAAGAAAAACCCCATCAGAAATGATTCACTCAGTGAATTTGACAATCATTTTGGCATCAACCAGCGAACAACTGGGTTTCCAAAAGAAAAAAGAAAAGGAAAAGACCAAGAGAGACAATCCTATCCACAATAAAATAGGTTCAAAAATAACAGAATTTCCATGCAACACCACAAGACACCCTACAATAATGGGATGTAAAACCTACCACTGCTAGAAACACGTCACTTTTCTCATCAGTCTGTGCTAATTTTTTTGCCTGTGAGTATAGTTAGCATATTACATTAACCAACTTCTCAAAGTTTCCTGTCAGTTTTATTACTCATTCTTAGGTAAGAGTTAGTCTGCAATCCTGGCCATATTCTACATGCAGAAAATTCTTACAGTGCAAGTGACCTTGCAATGGAGCTGAATCCTGAGACTCTCTTCTAGCAAAGCACCCAGCCATCAAACAGGAGTTAACTGAACGAAGACCTAATTGCTTAGTTTTATTGCTCTGCAGGACCAAAATATAATTTTCTTCTCTGCGTGTGGTAGTGAATCATACATCAAAAATATCCAGGCTCATCAGTTCACGCCATACTCAAAACAAATCCATAGGATGCCAGCATGCAGTTTTGAGAGATTGATCTATGCAGGAGAAAAAAATAAAGCCAAAGAAAACATGCAAATGTATATATTTATAGCAATGAATATGCATAGAAAGCCTGAAAGCTTTTTGTTGTCCTCTTTGGCTTTTCTTATAGAAGGTTCTAAAGCCAAATCTGTGGCACTTTCAGGTGCAACTATATAACAGACCAAAGAGCAGTGTATTTCTACTGGAATATGCAGAATAAAACAAACCATTCAGGGTATCCACACGAACCAGACCATACAGTTTGTCCAATCCAGAACTGTGCCAACCCCCTTCACCTACAGCCTTTTGTGGAGATATATTCTCACTGCCCAGTGCAGCTTTCAGCAACAGTGATTTCTGGCTATTTATGGCTAGTAAAAATAAACTGGTCGTCTATGTAATTCTTTGTAGTATTTAAAGCAAAAAAAGCAAACCCAGCCCTTCCTTTTCACCTCACCCCAAGCGTTACATTGATAGTAACTTCAGTGTTGTAACTGAGACATATCAAACATACAATATTCACTCACCTATCAAACGTAACATGTAAAAATTATTTATGAGACTGGATTAACAGTTATTGAAGCTAACTTCTGCAGTTCTTTACAACACACTGATTAAAGTCAGGAAATTTAAATCCTAAAAGAAACTCTTGGGTTCTTTGCAAAATAAACTCTTTAATTAAAATGCAAGTAAGAATCTGATCAATAAATAATACCCTGAAAATTACTTTGACATAAAAAAGCTAAAGAATGCTAGATAACAATGAACAGAATCTATGCATGGAATAAAGAGGCAGATGTATTTACCCAATAACGTGAGTGGGTTATTTTTCTAGTGGTTGGAATGACATTGAATTCAAGCAACAGATTCGAGGTAATGGTTGTCAATCTACACTCAAAGATTTGCGCCTTCACATTGCTATTGATTACCATTGTACTTTTACATATTGTTGCTTTTGCACTACCTCAGAGTAAAACTGGTTTGTCTGAGGGTCAGATCTCCACACGCTCCTCAGGGGGGATGTGGTTTCTCAGGCACAGTGGGAGCAAAGCTGCTCTGCTGTGAATCTGATGCTTTGCAGCCCACAGGAATGCTGGAGGCAGGGCACAAACAAAGCAAGAGGTGTGAAAAACAAAACTGTGTTGGTAGATCCTTCACCACACAACTCCCAGGTTGCTATAAAGTGAAGACAGGAGAGGCAAAGTATTGCAGCTTGAGTGCAGTCTGCTCAACACTCACATCCAAAAAACAAAGCCACACAACTCTTATAATTAAACTCTGCTCTTTTGCTGTGTCATTCAGATCTGGAAACAACCTTCTGTAATAAAGCTGTGCTTTTGAAGATGAGATGAATGCAGAAAAGCATTAATCATTCATCCCTATGTATTTCTACAGGCATTGAAATATTGTTGACTTTTCTTTTTAATGCTTTATTCATTAGCCACAATATTCCATCAGCTAAATGCTGTGTTTCAGAATAAAACTGCAGTCAGCAAAAAGACCCTTCTTAATATCTAATATTTTCTGTTATTGTGGCTGAATTACCAATTCACCTGAACACTGGAATTCAACAGGTAATTTGTGATGAAATCTGTCATTATTCCAGCTTTTAGTCTTAACTGAAAGACTTAAAAGGCCTAAAAGCAAATTTTGGTAGGGGAAAAAAAAAATCAAACTATTTTCAATAGATCTGCTTTGTTCCAGGCTCATAGCTTTCATTTGTTGCTTTCCAGTCCAGCAATTTTTATGATCATGTTCATCAATTAAAAAAATTATAATTTTGTGTTCTAATTTCTGCCCTCATGGCTGGAAAGTTGTCTTGGGTTTACTTTCCCTTTTGATATGCAGCATAATTATTTAAGTTTCTGATTTATCATAACTTCACTTGACAGATGCAGAGGTTCAAATACAGCAAGGGCAAGTAGGACCAGGAAGGACGTTCACAATTCTAATGTACGGAAGTTAAACTTCTCATAATATTCTGGGTTTCAGCACTTAAGAAACCTTTTTATTGACTGAAATAATACTAAAGCCTCAGGATGGGTTTCATAAGTGTTTCAGCAGCCTAAGACAAATTTTAATGCAGCCTCTGTTGTGATGTGCACTTCCACCAGTATTTGTCATCTCAGGTGTGACTACTTTTATGTGCTGTCATATGAAAAAACATAGTTATGAAGAGTGTCCAATTTTGGTAATTTTAAGTGACGATTAATTTTATTTAATCATTTAGGACTTATCCCATACTGCATGCATGCATTTTTATGGGATATGTGAACTTCTTGTGATGTACAAGCATGCTTTTTTGGAGATGAGCAGTCCCGAAAAGGATGGTGAATTATGAACAACACACATGGAAGCAGCATCAACAGTCAGCTATGAAAACCATCCTTCCTCTGCAATCTCAGAGTAGCTGTCCAGCCACACACCCCCCAATATTTGGGCTGGGTTTATGCCACACAGCAAGAAAGGACCACTGCTATGGAGCAGGAGCAGAACACAAAACACACCCCATGAGCTCCCCCTGAGCTGGCAAAGCACAACACAGACACAGCACTCATGAGGAAGGTGAGCAGCTGCATGATGTGAACCGGAGCTTGGCTGCGGCAGAGGGCAGTGATACACAAACACTAGCACTCTTTGCTCTGCACAGCGCCTATAAAGGCATAAACCTGTCCTTGCTTATTTCTAGCATGCAACACTTACCACTCTTAGGCTTATCTTAACAAAAATTGCACACTATTTACATGTATTTAGATGTACACGTGCAGATGCACAGAGAGATTGAATATCCACTGTTTAAAATGTTAATTCTGATTGCTTTCTCTTATTTCTTTGACAACCATGTCCTATTTGATTAATCTGCTATCCCCCTTGTCCTCTGAAATCAAATCCTTTAAGCTTTTGCTTCACAAGGTGTTGATTTGCATCTTTACAACAGGCACAAAATTGCTACGCTTCAGAGAGCTGATTTTCATCTTTTCCTCCCTCATCCTTCTCACTATTTGAAATGTAGGAAGCTGGATGCAGTTAAGGAGAAAAAGGGAGGGAGGAGGGGAGCTTGGGATGAGGACAGCATAAGTCTTTGACTCCTTAACTGGGTTAATTTGTCTCCTGGCATGCAAGTAGAGAGCTTAAGAGAAAGCTATAGGAAAAAAAATAATTGCAAGACATGCGCTACTCATGCAATTGCTGACATGTCTAATGCTGCATGATTCACAGCAGCTTTGAAATACTAGACTTCTTACTGAGGGATGGACAGATTACATTTCCACTGGGTGCAATTTGAAGAGATGCATAAAAGAAGGAAACGTAAGTTGTTATGAAGAAGCCCAGTCTTGACTTGAATTAGTTTAAATGCAACTTGCTCAGAACAATTGATTTTTTATGAGAAGTAAACAGATTTGTATGCCCAACTAGTATTTGGCAAGCCAGTTTCCACCAAGCAATTGCTGAACTGTTGAATTTACTGTGCAGCATCTGCTCTACAGAAATGTGGAAAACGATTAAACATTATATAGTATGTACATATAAACATATGTCAATTTTAACCCATGAGCATGTTCTTTATATCCTTCACAAATCTGTAAACACCCAGTATTAGTTTGGATATTGATTTAAATTTTGGAAATTTTTTTTGTTTCTGTTTGTAGTTTTTTGTTTGCTTGTTTTAACTAAATAGACTCATTTATGCTTAGCCAAAGATTGAACTTGGTTTAGACTTGGGACTATCTACATCTACTAACTTTGCCTGAAACAGAGTCACTACCACATTTCAGGTGTCCTATTTTTCAAAGCAAAACTACAGAAGAAAGATAAGATATCTAGAACAAAACTACCCAGATGCTGAGGGAAATCTGTACCAGACTCAGTCCTGCAGTGAAAGCCCTGTGTTGAGGTGATGCAAGCAGCTAGACAGACAGCCTGGGGAAGCCAATGGTCAGCTCATGGAGGCTTTGGTCCCAATGACAGTAGTTTCTGTAAGGCACCAAGGCAAGCTCTACCCTTGAAAAGCATTAAGAAAACAAACATTCTGGCCAAGCCCTCAGCCTTGCAGCCTGCTCTCTGGGCCCTGCTAGGTGATGGCTCCTGCCACCACTGCCAGTCCTGGGCCTGCTCCCCATGCCACAACAACCTTTTTTTTGTGCAGTTCACCTGAACAGGGGCCTTTCAAACTCTGGACACAAGGAACTTATCACTCCCTTGGGCCTCTGGCTGCTATATCTGGATAAGAGATGTGCTTGGGCTCCTCTGAAGGGAAAAGGCAACAAACACCCTCAGACTGACCTCAAGGGAGCTCATTTCACAATGGGTGTATAAAGTTCTCCCGCAGAACCTGTCTGTTCTGAACTACATCATCAGGGAACATTATCAATAATAAAGTCTCTCTTTCACAACACTGTGGGATTTCCATACTCCAGCCAAATGCATTTTCTTTGAGCAAGTGGACATTCGGATATGTTCTGGGACAACTCCACAGGCACTTGCCAAGACATGCCGGCTTCTTCAGACAGAGACACACAGCAGTTTAAACTTGGTTCAGCTCATGAGTCTCGAGTAGTGACAGGCCATCTGGCACATTTCAGTAAAACTAGCACTCTCTGCTGAGAGAGGTCCAGGGCTTATACAAGACAGACATGGCAGGACAGGAGTGAAATGCCCTGGCAGGGCTGTGTGCACAGGGCTTGCATGGCAGCACTTCATCCACACCAGTACGGCTGGGACGTAACCCATCAATCCATCCCCAGCCATGGAGGCAGCACTGGGAGCAGAGCAAGCAGACAAGTGAGTGCTGGGGTGAGGGTCAGCAGCAGTGCACGATCAAGGGGCTGGCCACGGGGCTGCTGCTGGGAGGAGGGGTTATCATTCAAAATGGAACTGTGGGGACAGCCACGCTTGAATCAGGGGGTATGGATCAGAATGAAGCTGTATCAAAACTTCTTGGGAGGAGGGGGGAATAGTGCAAAGATTTTTAAACTACATGTCTCCCTTGGATTATGGTAGTAAAGATGCTGGTACCCAGGATCAGACAGTACACAAAAACAGGAGAATCTGCAATGAGGCTGGGAATGTGGGACAAACTGGGAAGCATAAAGGAGACTTTTTGTACTGGGAAGCTCAGTTGTTGCAACACTGACTTCTTTCTAACTTGTTTTGGCAAGGTTGCATAAGACCAAGTCTGACCCAGTGGGAGATAAAACTATATATGTTTGGTCCTCCTACCAAAAATGAGGTTAGTTTTAAGATGCAATTATATGAAAATCGAAAAGCAGATGAGAAAGCCAGTTTTCTTGCTGGTTAGTATGATGAGATGCTCCTACAAGAGTCTGATGACTGGGAAAATAGAATTAACAATTCATTTACATAAAAAAATAATCTTTACTGAGAAAATTTTTTTCTCACCAGAAGAGAAATGTACAACTCCATTTATTGCAGCAACTGCCATTGTGTACATTGGCTGATGACCTATTCTGGGCATGGATCACAGCACTACTCAAGACCCGCCCTTGGGCATTTTTTTATTCCATACTCTAAACTGAACATTGGATGATATCTGACACATGCACACAGGTGCCACATAGACTGGTCCCTACATAGACTCTGCTTTCATTCTCTATGCCTTGCTAGTAAAAGTGAAGACTTAACCAAGAAGATAATGGTGTGATGTGTCCTCCTTTGACTGACCTACTTCAAGTCAAAAGACTGGGAAGAGGATACACAAATCTACTTCCAAAGCAGATTGAAATGTGTCTTTGGCACAGCATTCCCACACAGACTTATCATACATTCAAAAAAAGTTTTTTCATCCTTTTTCCCAGATTTCAGTTGTCAAGAGAAGACCATTATTGATAACTCCCTGAGGCTTCTTCTCCTCGTGTTACCCAGTACCTCATTCACACCTAAGGCATCACGAGAGATGAAAGCAAAACAGAGACGAGCCATTCTTTCCCTGGTATTCCAACTTTAAATCAAACACCCCCTTTGCTGTACTATAAACAGATTTGCCTGTTTGGAGCACTAAGGCACTCCTGTAATATTTCTTTTCCTTTAAGATTTTATATTTCTCCTGTGAGAAGCAATTACAATAGAAGTGTCAAGCAAAAATAAATCCCTGTTAATCATAGTCACTGTGAGCCTGCCAAGTAAATCACATCTCAGTGTTGCTGTTCCATTTTTCAGGTAGAAATAAAAAGTGTGTGAAAATGCCAAGGTCTAGAATTGAGCTCTTCCCAAGAGGAGGTACAAAGTTTTTGAAAATACAGGTTCTTCTCCTGTGTTCATGACATTGTGTGGAATTAGACAAGCACTAAACTGAGGATCCAATGTCTGTAAGAGTGATCCAGGTTGGAAGGATTCTCTGAAGGTTGTCTAGTCCAACCTTCATGCAAAGCAAGGCCAAATGCACAGTTAGGTCAGACTGCTCCATTCAGCTGGGCCGAGGGGTTTCTGAACAGCTGCAAGCCACTGGTTCCACAGCTCCTCCAGGACACTGGGCCCATGTTCAGCTCTTCTGACCATAAACAACTTTCTTCCTATATCTAAATCTAGCTGGGATTTCCTTCCCTGCAGTTTGTGTCCATTGTCTTTGATACTTTCACCATGCACTCCTGAGAAAGGCTCTGACCCTGTCTTCTCTGTAGCCTGTCATTCCCGTCAGCTTTTCCTTTCCCAGACTGAACAAACCCAGTGTCCTCAGCTTTCATTCAAACGTAGGTGCTCCTGCCTCTTCACCTACCACAATCACTGATAATATATATACATTTCTTTTGGTTTTGGTCTACAAATAGGCATGTCTATGCATCTGAAAGGAGAAATGGCAAATGGAGAAAACTTCAGGCACTCCACTGGGTTATTTTCCCATGCTTTTCAAACTCAGAGTCTTCATAAACTGTCCATGTGTCACATGGGAGCTGCCTTCAAATCACCTGAATGGAATGGTACTGAGCTTGTTCCCCTATAAATCTGAGAATTTCTGTGGGCTTTGGAGAGAGGTTTTGTTCTTACTTTATCTCCATCTTTTCACAATTCCCTGTGTTGTGAAAACTAGCCATTTCAAGACAATGCAATTGCAGCTGCTGTTCAGAACTGAGTGCAAGGGAGCAGTTTCCATCATGCTGGAGAGCTGCTAACCATGGTTTAAAAATGCTGTGTGGTCTCCTGGTTGCTTTTGAGTAACACATGGTAGCTTGGTGACTAGACCAATTACCTTTTTAATGCTATGAATTTTAACCGCAATATCAGAAACTTCTTTCAGCTGAGTCATTCTTAAGACACCCAGTCTGTGTACTGCAGACTTGCAATTATGGAATGAGTTTTCAAATCAGATAAATGGCTATTTTCCACAAGAACCTTCAGGAACACCTAGCTCATACCTGATCCAGCCATAACCTGGAATTTAGTAATGCAATTTTCACATCTCATTTTAGAATCATGTTCCTTTTCCACTGTAAAACCCTAACGCTGCAACTTAGAGTCACCACCCTGAAATCAATTTCAAACAGAAGAGCCTGTTGCTCAATAAAAAGAAATTAACACAGAGATGCATTTAAGTATGAACTTAATTTCAATTTCCATATTCCCTGATTATCCCCAAGAACCATGTAGATTTTTATTCCATTCCTGTAGCTTAAGTTGAACATTTTTTCTGATACAAGGAAATCAAAACATACTCCTGAATTAATCAAAACAACTTCAAACTCTGCTCAATCCAACCCTTTCTATAGTAAAAACATTTTTAAGTGCTTCAGCTCACGTACGCTCCTCTGTAATGTCGTGCTAGCAGCTGCACTGTCACCATCCCTGTTGACAAGAGGTATTTCCCCATTACTTTACAACAGGATAAAAATCCCAAGAGCAAGAAAAGTCCCTTTGAACTGCCCATCTTCTTTCAGTTTTTGGTACTGTCTATATGGAACAATGCAACTTTTGCATTTTTAGTGACCATTTGAATTTTACTGCAGTGAAGTCACAGTCAGAGAATGATGCCCTTCATTATTCAGACCAGGAGGGGAAACTTCTCTAAACAGACTCAATGTATGTATCTGGTCTGATTTGGAAAGAGACTCTGCAAGACAGAAGAAAATGTATTTGCTTTACAATGATAGACAACATTATAAATTTTAAGTCTCAGGAGTAGTTGGATATCTCACACTGGACAACAGCCTACTGGTGGAGAGAGGGAAAATAGTAGTTTTGTGCCACTATAGTCAATACTACAGCTGAGTCAGTGAAAACAGGTACCAGAAACCCAAGCCCAAGTCCTCCATACAATTTACATCACCCTGAATAAACTCATAATCTATCAATGGCAAAGTTGCACTGGAAGATACTCCGTCTGGAAACACATGGAGGAATGGTTTTCGATTGGTGCAGAGTTTCTGCACCAAGCCCCTGGTGCAGAAACTCTGACTCCCTGTTTCTGCACCATCCATGCTTTTGTACATAGAGCTTTAACAAAGCTGCACACATACATAAAAGGTATTTCACATTCCTCTACCTGTGATCAAAGTCCAATAAGAATATCTGAGTATGAGTGAGGAGACAATTTCAACTTGTCTTCCTGACCTCTTACCTAAGATTGTCCTACCACTGTCATAGGGAATGACTGATTGGTGATACTCTGATAGCCACAAAAGCTACGTACCATTTTCTAATAACTCACCCCAAAGAAATAGAAATGCTTGTTTACTAAAACAGAACTAAGGATTCTTTGTTCAATCCTTCAGCTTTTAAGAGAACAGCATATAGAAAAATTAAGCAGAGGGGGACATTTTTTCCTCACATTCCTTCTTTTTTGTGGCTTTAGTATGTTTGTTTAGAGCCAGCAAGTACCAGCTCACATTCTCTTCTCTGCCAAGTGGGGTTCTTACCAGTGACGACGCTGGGGATTTTGGACAGAAAGCTCTTGACGGTGCGGATGGGAACTCCACCTGTTTTGTCATCCTGCATTCTTGTAACGATGTCTTCAATCTGTCAAAAGAAAGGAAAGACTTGGTGGTTTATGCAAAATGGTGACTATAACATTTATATACCATGAGTGCTTTGGAGTCCTGCTGGTAGAACGGGCTTCAAATACACCATGTGTATTACTGCACAAACACAGAGGCAGAGACACAACTACCTGCCCAAATTTAAACCCTGGCATTAGAAACCATGAGACAACATAGACTGGCTTTGAAGACAGTGGTTGGATACTGATAATCCAACTGCAACTGTGCTTTATCTTTATGTGCTGTCAGGGGATGATAGAAAGGTCTTGTTTGCTCCACAGATGAATTGGGTTGCACTTTAACTGGTTTAAGGAGGTTCACATCCAATCCACTTTCCCCTCTGCTCCCACATCCATTTGAATCCTCAATACTGTAACCTTGGGAGAGCTTTCATTTCCCAAAGGGTCCCACACAGTCACCACCTGCCTATGGCTGGAGAGGAGAGTAAGATGGAACAGCTGCAGGAGGACTTCCCCCGCCTCATTTTGTTGGCTAGGATGGTGCATGTCCCATGGTCAGCACACAAAGTAAATAACAAAAAGTAAAATGATTGTAGAGGAAAACTCATTGGATTTTCACAGCCAAGCCACCTTTTAGCTCACAGGCACACTCATAATCCATCACATACAGAAAAATACACAAACATCTTCAAAAGCCATGGCAATCAGAAGATCCAATTACTGGGGGAAGGAGCTTAATCCTCCTCCTGCTTACTCTAAAATGGGAAGGGATTTTTGCTCCTTTTAAGGCTAGTCCCCATGCATTTACTTGAAGGCAACGCCAGGGAGAACAAAAAGCTGAACATAAGCACAGTGCAGAAATTCAGTATCTCCAAAAACTCTCTTCAAGTTAATAAGGTCTCAGAAGTCCAACAAAAATAAACCCAAAGCTGTTGTCTCTGTTAGCTCAGGCAGTCAACAGCACAGCCTCACCCACTGTTGTTGGCAGGTGGCTGAGGGCAGCCAGACAGCGAGCACAGCTCTGATTTTACCTAAAGATTTCCTCCTTGCAGATGCTACAGAACAGAACCGCAGCAGAGAGGTTACGTGATGGGAGCATGGCCCCTCTCTCTCCTAAAGGCAGCCTAAGAGCTCAACATGCTCTCTTCATCTCTGGGAAGCCACTTAATTTACATACGCAAGTGAGGTTTTTTCACAGATTTAACACCTACATTTTAAAACAAGTTTAATTTCAAGTCTTCCCGAGGTGGTAAAACAATCACCCTGCCAACTTCAGGCACTGAATTTGATCGTTGTGTTTAACCTCAGGTTATCACTTAACTGAACTGTTCACACCTTGTTTATATATTACTTCTAATTTAACACATCCTGAACGAACTCTCTGTGGGAATGAAGTCACAAAGACTAAAATATCCTGATGTATTCAATATATTACATGAGTTCTGGGTACTTATACAGTTAATCTGTGATAGAATAATGATACTTTCCCCACAACCAAATCTCTATGAAAATTAATACCACTTTTCCCCTTTGCCAGAACCTTACACAAAGCTGTTTGCTGATCAAAGCAATGGATTTTTTTCCAGTGATGCCTGAGAGATGGAAGCTACCTAGAACAGAGGCTAGACAAGATTAAGAGAATAAAATGGGTATTTATTGAAGGGCCTTCAACAGGTACACCTTGGGCAGACAAAAGCCTTCTCCAGGAGAGGCCACAGCCAAGATGGACCCCAGGCCATGAGTTTTCTACACTTTTATAAGTTTTGATCAATTTACATATCAGGGTTAATTCTCCAATTACAATTTCAGATGATGATGTAATTTACTCAAAGTCTGTCCCCCCTTTTAGAGCTTTAGTTTACATATCTTGGGGCCTAGGACAACAAGGTGTCCTTGAGTCCAGGCCCAGAGAAGATTTTTTATGTCTAACTAGAATGTGAGAACAGGAGTTAACAGACTATATGGAGTTTTAGAGTTACACTAAAGTAGTACAGGGTCTGGAAAACATAAAAGCTAAATCTTAAGGCATCATCAGTCTGAGGATATCTGGAGAAGTAATTGCTCATCTCTGATACCTGGAGGGGTAGCTGCTCTGCTAAAGAGTGGACAAAAAGCATTTCATTTTGTTGAGAGTAGCCTGACAGCACCACTTGTTATCAAAGTTGTTATCAACCCACACCTACAAGGCTACAGTGCTCCAACATCACACCTATCAGGTGTCAGAGCAGCTCAGTCACCTGCGAAGGGTGGACCGAGAGTCACAAAATCTCAGAATGGGTCAGGCTGAAAGGGACCACAGTGGGTCATTTGGTCCAACCTCCCTGCTCAAGCAGGGTCATTCTAGAGCACAGGATTGCATCCAGATGATTCTTGAATATCTCCAGTGAGGGAGACTCCACAACCTCTCTGGGAAACTTGTTCCAGTGCATGGTCACCTGCACAGTAAAGAAACTTTTCCTCATATTCAGGTGGAACTTCCTGTGCACCAGTTTCTGCCCAGCGCCCCTTGTCCTATTGTTTGGCACCACTGAAAAGAGCCTGACTTCATTCTGAGTCTTAGACTTCATCCAAGAAGGTCAGCCAGAATAAGAACTGCTTCCGCAAGGCAATGAAAAACCCTTTGTGTTACCAATTACTTATGTGCCTTCATCTGTATGTACTTGTAGCTGACATCAGAGAAGGATTTTTCCATGCATATTAGAAGGAAACTACTCTGAAATGTGTTACAAATACCCCATATCTCCAGGAACTCTTAAGGGCTTCAAGAATCACAAGAATAATGTTTTGTAAAACTGTTGTTTTCTCTTTTTCTATTTGAATGAAAAGTTCAGAATGAAAAATGAGCTAAAATAATTACTTCAATGCTGGAAAATAAACTTTTTACTCTTTTGCTCACTATAAGCTAAAGGAACACCAGCCTGATTTATGTCATTAACACTCCAAGAAAAGTTCAATTTCAGGCAGAATAAGGCTTTAATTATCTTCAAAGAAAGATATATTGTTTTGACCTAAACCATTCCCCATTTCAAGCAATCAAGCAGGCACCGGTGTCACAAATGGGGCCATTAATTTCAGTTTCAATTACAAATACCTACTGCATTTTTAAATAAAAAATAAATAAAGCTACCCTAGAGATAATTCCATCCCAAAAGGCTCTTTCTTACGCTTGTCTTCTAGCCTGACTACATGACTGGCACTTACTGCTCTCCTTATTTCTAATTGTTGGATGTTTCTTTTCTCCTTCCCTTTCTACTCAAATGCCATACCTATGTTCTCTCCTGCCCTCTCATCTGACCTCAACACGCCTACACGTCATCCTCCTACAGCATGCCCAGAATTTTCAGTCTGCTGCCCAAGAGCCCACAGGATTACAAGCCCCTGGTTGCACATACTCTTTCCATTCCTAACACACTTTTCTTGTGCTCGTCAGCAACTTTCTGCACTGCTCGAAGAGGACAGCATGGCATACTCAAAGAAAAATTTGATTATAATTTTATCCTTTTGTAAAATTATAATCAAGTTTTAATTATAATATTAAAAAGCTTTATCTAGCAACATGTTTCCAGTTTCCTGTTCAGTTCACTACGAAGAGAAGATCTGACCCTTTGTACCAGCCTTTGTTTTGCACCACCCAACACTTGCAGATATTACCACCCTGGATCCAAATTCCTACTGAGCTATGGAAATGTTTCACAAAATAAGTGATATGGTGACAAAGCAGAAAAAAAGTGATCATTAGAGCTTCAAGCATGGAGAAAAGCAAAGAGGGAACATGAAGTCTGAAGGTCACTTTCATCAAAGCTTTTAATCTTAAATTTTAAGAGAGTTACCTAGACACTCGAGTGCTAATGATTCTCCCTTCAGCTTCTGCACGTCATTAAATACCTCTTAGGCTTCCCTCTCTGGCAGCCTGGGAATGAGAGTCCTTGGACAGCTCATTTCATCAGGCTAGGAGGCAGAAACAAGTGCAACAAAGCATTCCTCATTTATCTCTCCTAAATGAGCAAGCTTCAGTGAACTAATATCTGCCCAACAAAAGTCATGGTAAGAATGGGCAATGCTTTTTCGGTTGTTTTTTTTTACGATGGCGGTCACTGCTATTTCAATCTAGTCTAGGGAATTGTTATTCTTCCCTCCAAGTGGATTCTGGGTCAATATCTCCACAAGAAAGCCAGAGGAATTCATGTATCTGCTGTCACTGTTATCTGCACACTGTAATGTATGCCTAACAAACTAGATCTGCATTTCCTCCTGACTGGTTGCTGACAAGTCTGCTCCCTACACTTGTCCAGAATGTTTTTGTTCCTCATTATCCCACTCTCAATGCATTGAAAAGATCTTCTGGCTTCAGGAACACATTAGTGGAGACATAAATTACTGCAGGTAGTTTATGAGAGATTACCAGCAAATTCTGTTACACAGAATGTGCTGGGAATTTAATGCATATATTACTAGTATGCATTAAACCTTCTTTTCCACTATCAGCACTTTTGCTGGCCTAAGGAGGCTAAAGGCACAAAGTAGGGGACCTTGAATTCCTGTCAGAGCCAAGATGCCTATCACTGGAAAATGAGAAGTCCTTTTCCTGAGGCAGGAGAAAACGGAAGATTACATTTATTGATGCATTAGAATAACTAAGTCATAATGCAACAACAACAAATGTAGCAACCACAGCCTAGCAACTTTGGGTCAGTGTCACCCAGCATCCCATTACCATTACAAGAGGGAAAACAACTCTCAACTTTGAAGTAGCTTTTCTTTCTCCCAGCACCAAGGTAAAGCAGGCACCCCTTTTGCTGCAAGTTAACACACACAGCCTTGCTGAGCCCTGGGCAAGGCTGACCTTGAAGGCGCCATGCTGAGGGAAGAGCAAGTTACTCATGGAAAAGAGTAACTACCAGTTCCCACCTCCCACACCCAGACACCACCAGCAGCTAATGGAGCTCCCTGGCTGAACACGGTCAATTGTGACTGAGTGATGACCACATAATGATGTCAGAGGCCCTCATAGTCTCGTTTTGCCCATTTGTTTTGTGAGTTAGTGAGGAAAATGCTGCTCTTTTCATATTGTAGCATCTGAGTTAGAGGGACATATACCCTCGGACCCTGCAGGAAAGCTCCTGCTGCCTATTTTTGAATATTTCAGTATGCACCAGGTGCCTGCCTGATCACTCACAGCAGCTACCCTGCCCTTGGGGCCTCCTGTCACCAGCTACCCTGTGGCTGGAGAGTCTCCAAGCATCACTCGTCAGTGCCACCATTAAATGTATAGGGTTAGAGAGAGTGCTCTGCAGTTGCAGACATCCTCTCTGACCTGGCCAGTGACAGCTCGTGTGCATACTGGGGGAGCTGGATCGTACACAGAGCAAAGGATCAGTCTGTTATCAGCTAGCATGATGGCAATAATTATAAACACATTTGATCTTTTCACTGAAATGCCAGTTTAAAAGAGGCTGTTTTTCACTCTGCCAGCTTTTACTCCCGTAAGTGCCTATGACACTACCAGTGTGCCTGTGCATTCTGCACTTGCTGACTCCTGCCACGCAGCCCACACATGCACAGACATGGAAAGTTAATTTGACAAGATGCCTGAAGCCAACTTGCTTCACTGGTCTAGACAATTTCACTCTGCTCAAAAAACAAGAAGAAAAGGCTGAAAAATAAGGGCTATACAGCTCCCTTTGACACCCTCAAGGGAGAAGGGACATCCTTGCCTCTGAGGCAACGTTGGAAAGCAGCAGCGCAGCGCTGCCAGAGAATTGTAGCGTGGCCATCAGCAATCAGCATCATCTACCTCTGTCCAAGTCTCCTCTCCTGCGTAAGAGAGATGATGCTGAGCTACACAGGGGCGCTGAGACTTAATTCAAAGAGGTCCAAGAAGGAGCTGGAATGCCTCAGATAGCAAATGCCACATAACTATGAAAGATATGCTCCCCATCTCTGACAACCTTTCACAATCCCAGAAAAACCAAATGGCAGCAGAGCACGGATGTGTCAGCCAGCAGGGCCGTTTGGCTGCCTCCCACCTGATCAATGTACAGTGACAGCTGAAGTCAGGCCATTGGTGCAACTTGTGCTCTTCCTGATGGAGTTCTTTCCACTTCTTTTTGAATTTCAGAGCTTATTTCAGATAAAGGCAGAGTATACCACATATCTCCCTCAATTTTGAGTGGGTTTCAGGGAGAAAAGAAAATAACAACTGTGATCTTCAGATGTTTATTGGGATGGTGAAACAGAGCTAATAATGTCACCTTGAAACCGGTAACATGCTTTAGCATTTATGTATCTCTGCTGTGCATCTGAGAGTACCAGTGAAGAACAACCACCAAGGCATTTGTCATAACTAATTGTATGCTGCTGCTAATCCAGCTAGAGCTTCACAAAAGTGAGCATCTACTCAAGTCATGACATGGAAGGACAGGTTTCACCACATCAATTGGATTATACAAAACAATCCTTAGGGAAAAACTGTGACACTGAGCTGCTGAGGTGCAACACCAGAGTCTGGAAAGTACCAGGCAGCAGTTTTTTGATCAGACTGTGCCTGCCCTAACACAGCCTACGGTGTCAGCTCTGCATGGCATCCCAGCTCAGGCCTGGGCTGCGTTACAAGAAAACGTAGTCACAGAAAAGGAGAGCTGGAGCTATTCCTCTCAGGCACTATATGCACAGTTGGAAAACAAGGTTTAATATTCAGCAGAAAAACAAAGCATAGCAAATTAATTCAGTAAACAGAGATTCTCGAAACGAGCTGAACTAATGCAATCTTCTCCCTCCCCAAAAATCAAGCTTTTTAGCCCATCAGTGTCAACAGCAAGAAGCAAAAGACATCAATGTGTCAGTGTTATGCAAACTCAATTTTTCATTAAAAACATTTTGACAGACAACTCCCGATGAGCTCAAATTCCACACAAGCTATAATTGCTTAAAAGAGGAAGCTATTTTGGCATGTTAGAAAGCTGTGTAAAAATAAAAAGTAAACTCTTGCTTATTGATTGTGCTACAGGAGTAAATGCTTGGTACTCTGTTTCACTATACATCATAACAGAAGTATCTTGTGAACAGTGGTGCATTTTTTCCCCATACTTTCTACATTTATGGCAAAGATGCCACATATATGCATATATTCAGCTTCAGAGATCTTACACCATTTAAAGAACAACTGCTCTAATTAGAGACCTTCTAAGGCTAGCTCCAAAAGAGACCAAATATTTACTTTGTTCCATAAGCAGAGGTGTTAAGCTTTTTAAAATTGTAGGAAAATATTATAAATATCCAATGAAAAGACAATATGAATTTTAAATAAAATTTCAATGGAAACCAAGTGGCCATAGGATTATGACAGAGGTGTGAAGAAAGTCACATTTTTGTAAAAAAAATATACGACCTCTGCCACACATTATTTATTGTCTAGATGTAGCTTTTATGTAACTTATGAACTATGCAAATCTATGCACAGTAAAACACATAAATGCAAAGATTATTTCAGCCAGGAAATCCGTGGGATGGAATGATCTACACGCTGTTTCTCAGTGTGTGATCTGAATTGGAGGAACCACTTCTTTGGGGGAAAAAGGAAGTTAGTCCCTGTGTCCTTTTAACAGTGCAGCTAAGGGAAGTCACTGTTGCTGGCACCATTTGCCACCTAATGACAGAAGGGAGCCTCCCAGACCATTTTTCACAGGTCTCCAATCAGCTAGCACTAACTGCATCTGACCATGCCATCCTCAGCAGGATTTGAATGGATAATCCTGAAGTGCTCTGCAATGACTATCTGCGGAGAGAAGACTGAATCAAAACAAAGCAGCAGCATGGTCTGAAATATGAAGGAGTAAAGTTATAACAGGAAATCTAGAGCTGTGCTTCTCGTAATATATACCCCATAGTCCCCAAATACTAATGACAAGAGGTGTTTGGAGGGGGGCATAGGAGTAGATGCTTTCCTTTGATGTGGTTTGCTGAAGTTACTGAGTGCAGGGACTGACAGCATCCCACTGCCTCGCTCCAGCCAGGGTCCGACGCACAAGTTGCCATGGAAACAGCAGAGATTTTCTCTGCTGTTGCATCACTGCACTGAATGTAAAACCATTCAGGTCCCCAGATCGGTCATATGGTGACGGATGAGGAGCAGAGCAGATGTGCTACCACAGCCCACACGGGGCCTGACTGCAGAGGGGCTGAGCGCTGTACCTGGCCTGGCAGAGCTCCCCTGCATGCACACACACATATTTGGGCCCTTGCCGATCCCATCGTAGGCAGGGCGGCGGGTGGAGCCCATTCACCGAACTGCAAGAATGCTCAGAAGCAAATCTGTGACCATGCCACCATCTAAAATAACCCTACAGAAACCACTTGAATTGGTAAATTCCGGAAGTGAGTGAGTTTAGTTCAACAGCTTTTATTTTGCTAGTGCTTCTTTCGGAGGTTAGCTCCCACACCAAGAGTTTCACTTTGAGTTCTGGACATGAACTAATCATTCTCATGCAGGACAAAACTATGCTGAAACTTGTGGTGTTTTTATTCTAAAACAATTGAGAAAACTCCTGAAATCTTCAATCTTTCAGCAACACTGGGCTGAGTCTCCAATTTGTAACATTATTCAAAGACAGTTTTTCAAGCTAGTTTAGAAGCAGCACATAGGAACCTTAGTATTACACTGCGGTCTGTGCCTGACCTGGCTTGAGAAGGCAGCACCTCTCTCCCTATGTGATGCTGAACCAAAGATTTATAAACACAGTCCTTGAAGAGGAAGTTCACTTTCCTCTGGAGCATCAAATATAAGGCACTTCCAGACAGAAAAGTGCCAGACAATGGTGGGTCACTAAGCTGTTACCACGCAGGAACTTGCAGCTCCCCAAATGCTGATAAAGAGCTGGTTAGGACTGCACCCAAATCACTTCAAACCAAATCCACAGCCCCAAGTGAACTCACATACACACCTTCCAAATCTGGGGCTCGGACAGTATTCTCAAGGCTCATCCTCCTTCTCCAGAGCTGGAATCACACAACTGCTCACCTCCCACCCTGACTGCTTCAATGCAAGGTAGGGAAGGAAAGGACTATCCACAGTCACCTTCTTTCCAGCACCACTTCCATGTTACAGTGAGCCTTTCAATGCAACAGGGTGGAAAAGGGCATCCCTGGGTCGGGCAAAAATTACTTTAAGCAACGCTGAGCAGAAGTAAAAAGACAAGTTGTTCCTCATGAGTGTTCTCCCTTTTTGCTACAAAATTCAGCAACTGCTACCTAACTGAGCTGAAGCATTTCATTAAATATATTATTCATTGAAATTAAATACAGAGGCATAAATATTAAGCAGATAAGAAGTTGGGACACACTTGGTGGATGCTCAATTAGGGTTTTGGCATTGCTACTGATGTCTTTAAAATCTGAATAATGAGGAGCAGGGAATGTCATTTTATCACCTCAGACACTCAGGGAGAGCTGTGTTGTTCTCTTGGTCTCACTTTTTAAAAGCAAAATAGATTTTTCTAACCCACTAACAAATCTTCAACAGGGAGTAGCTGAAGGGGGAAAAAAATTACCTTCAGCATTCCTGACCTTATTCTGCATACAGGGGAAGAAAACAAAGAAACCTAGTCCAATTTAAAATGACTGTTTTCTGCTTAAAATGGTAAGGTTTGAATTTGCACTTCAATTTAGGCCCCATAGCTGAGGGAAGATTTGTGTCCGTATCCTCCTGAAAGGGCAGAAAGGTATTTGCAGTGAAAAGGAGGACACATGAATCATAAGACAAGACTTTTACACTGTGGACTCCTTGATTCAATCTGAGCTTCATCAAAGCACTATCAACTGCCAGCAAAATAAGATGGAACTAAGTAGGACAAACTTGAGAATATTATTATTTAATAAGAAATGCAGTGTACCATCATTTTCTATTCTTTTTGCAAAGCTTCATAAGGATGTTCCTAACTTCTCCCACACTAGTGAAGATACTTGGAGCCATTCAGGAAATAGTTCATAAGTTATTTCTGGCATGAGACACAAAAGTTGGAGTTTGTTGCTCCCTTCAGGGAAGTTGTAGCACTGGCACCAAATCTCCACCATTACCTTTCCTAATGAATTGATGAGGGAAACTATTCAGCCTACCTCTTCCTTCTATTTTGGTAGTTGACGGGCTTCTGTGGCTTAGCTAAAATAAATTACGCAGAAGTATATATACATGCTCACAAAGCAAATGCTTTTCTTCAAAACAACAACAAAGTGGGGCTTCAGGAATTTTTTTTCTACCTTCTTTTTTTAAGCATTCCTCTGTGTATGTAATACTGTGACACATAATACAGTGTGACAGGTCATTTCACGCGTCATTTAATTCTTTGCACTGCAAAGTGCCCTACCACAATAAAGATTAGCTACAACCCTCTTGCCCTCAAATGCTGTTGAAGATGCAGACAAGTTTGTAAACTACAGGAAAGACAAGAAACCCTATTCAACAACATCAAAAGGTTGTATTTTGTTTCTCTTCCTCTCCTTGTGATAGTGTCACCTTGCAATTTCTAATATTGTTTTTACACATAAAAATAAAAAAAAAATACTTAAAAAACCAAAAAAAGGCAAAGACACAGAAAAAAACCCCAAAGTTTCCACTGAGGATGAAAAAATACCACTACAAAAGAAAATGTAATTTTCTTTTGAATTTCAGAACATAGGGAAAATAGAGGCTCTGTGAAGATTTGTTTGTCAGAAAGTAGAAGAATGTAGATTTAATTATTTTTCATACCTCTAAACCCATATATTTCCTTCAAATTGCTTTTTAATGCCTTTTAAATACATTTATTTAAAAAAAAAAAAATGATTGGTTTATGACCACAAATATGTACAAGATCACCAGTGTTGGAAACGGAACACCTTGGTTTAGCCCACAAAGAGACGATGTTGAAGTGGTTAGCACTGTGAGACTTTCTGTACTGGCTCTGGGAAGGAGTTCTGGGCAAAAAGCAGTGACAGGCAGGGATGTCCACCCACACTGTGGCTAAACACTCTGCAAAGTACAGATGCAATTTTCTTAGCAAGGTGATAACATTTGGGCAGTTGGCAATTATTGAAGAAATGTTTTTCAAGTACTCTACTTAACTCTCTGATGTGTTAGTGAGCAGCTGTAAAATGAAAAATATTAGATAAATTTTAAAATCTGCGAATTAATCAAAATAGGTTGGATACTGTCTGACAAAGGTTGTCTTAATTTGGCAATTCATTTATTCAAATATGCTAAATTATGCTGATAGGAAAGTTTGCATAACATAGGACTCACCGAGGTTCTTTAACTGAGCCACTCAAGTGCTTTGGTCTTTGACTTTGATAGCACCTATTGCTAGAATGAAAAACTCAAACCTCACAGATTGCTCAGTAGAATGCATACATTAAAAAGGTACATGACTGTCATAACCAGATCACCAGTACTGGATTTGTTAACATTTTCATGCACTGAAACTACCATTTATTATGCCAAGATTGACTGGTGCTTTCCCTTCGGCAAAGCAAACGTCACAAATCAAACAGTCATTATGAGTTCTGCCACAACTCAGTTGCAGTCCTCACTCTGGATGAAATTATTTACTTCTGCACCAATTTTATGATTTATTCAGTGGTTTCATTGCTGTTAGCTCAGAACTTTTTAGTTATGATATTGCCAATTTACTAAGAGGAATACTTTATAATACCTTGGAAAAAGAATAATTTTCCTTCTTCATATAAAAAAAGATAAAAATTCCACCTCTCCACCCCCAAAGTTTTCCTTCCAAATTCCTGCTAATAATGAATCAAGGAACACATTGCAGTAAACATGTAGCAGTTAATAAAAATGATGCCACATCAGCTTTGTTTTCAAATCTCAGCATCAAACTGCTGTTTAATTCAACTCTGGCATTTAATGCAGATAATGCACAAATGGGGCTCTGCTGTTTTAACCCCGTTTTATAATACTTATTGAAAATTTTCCAAAGGGAATCACAGGTGTCCCAGCTCTGCAGAACACCCATGCACTTTTATTGAGCAGAAATGGCTAAAAATGAACCCTGCCAGGCTGATTTTAAAGACTTTTACCTCTTGACACCTAACCAGTATTTTTCCTAATTTGAGGGGAGAGTGGGGAGGAACTACCTGTGGACTGAAAGTCAGACTCTACAAAGAAAGGTATTGCTTACTTTTGGTACTTTATTGCTATCTTGTCTCCAGGGGACTGTGTAAGAGACAACTGAAGACACAGCTCACAACACAGAACTGCCCAGCAAGAACACGAGGCGCTCTCACCTGCCTCTCCTGCCAGAAGACAACACAAAAGGCCAGCTCTGGCCCTGTAATGCCAACTTGCTGTTTTATTCACTGAGAAAGGACAGGACAGAATAAAAAGAGCAGACACTGCATCCTGTGGCTACAGCTTGATGGCTGTTCCAACATATGAACCCGTCAAATGAGAGACAGTGAGCTGCCTCCAGAACATTAAACACCCTTTTTTTATGTCACTGTCAGATGATATCTGTATCTATACATGGCTGGATTTTGTTCCTTTCGAATGCAGGAAACATTAGCTCCAAAACATAAATAGTAAATAATCCTTCTGCATGACACACATAATTTTTTCTTATGGATTTTGTGTTCAATTAGCTCTGTTTTCACAGTGTGGAAGGAAAACATCTAGCACAGGTAATAACACCATAAACATACTAAATTTTATTATGCAGGAACAACTGGTTCTATAACATGGTTTCGACTTCAACTCTACCTTATTTTCCCAACCAATGGCTTCTGCACTAGTACACTTTGCTTGTAGAATATTGATTGATTAAAGAAAAAAAGTTAAACACCTATATATCTCAGCTGTACAAGAATGGTTAGCCAGAATACCTTTTTGACTACATTTTTAATGTTAATGCTTGATGCCAAAAGATGGAATTGTTAAATACATAACTATATTACAAGAGTTGGTTTTTTAAAATTGCAGAATGGTAGCTGAGGACAGATGTGGTATTTTGTTGTAGTTCACATGGATTTAATTACTGAAACAGAGTAACATACTAAGAAAAACACATACATAACATGAGTTTTAAGCACTCCGAATTACAACAAAAATCGCAGATCACATTACAAGTATTTGCTTTCCTCATTCTACAGGGGAATGAAAGTAATTCTACACACAGATGGGAAATACATTCTATGGTTTTCTAAATACACTGGGATCACTGCTTTATGATACTTAAATTGTTTTTCCATTCCGGCTTTTATAAACATACTTAGGATCTCCAGAAATATGACTTTGACTTTTAGATACAAAGGAGATACAGGTTAGCATGCCTGACTTGTACTCCTATGCTTTTAAATCTTACTAGTGCCAACTCTGACACTAGTATTTCATGGCAAATCATTAACAAAAGATTACAAGGGGGTTTCACTTTGCTATAGAATCACCTTCCCACCAGCTAAGGTCACTGAAGTGTTGGTTTATTCGCTATTGAGACAGATTCTAAGTTTCCCTATTCTATAATTTCCTTTTTCTAAGGTATTATCTCCCAAGTCTTTTCTCTGTCCAACTACAAAGCAACACATCTAACTCTAAAACAGAATTAAAAGATATCTAACATGCTTTCCAGAAACTCATGTTTCAGTGCACTAACTTTTAGCAGCAATATAGCTATAGGTCAATCAAAAAAGAACTGAAACAAAAGTGTAATAATGGTTCTTGTTGATAAGAACAAACCTTGCACAAATAAATTTATTTAGTGCTTCCTTGTATCACAAAGAATAACATATTTTTAACCATAAATTCTACCCTAAAATAAAACTATTTAGTTCTGCAGCAGTAGGTTGCGGTTTTTTAACTTTCTTTTCCAACTCACACAGCAAGAACAAAAACCAACAACAAAAAAACCCAAACAACTCACTCCAGAGTATTTGTTCTTTCATGTTCCTCCTTCCTCAACAACCTGTTGTACTCCTTATCCATCCTGGCTTGATCTTCCATCCAACTGCCAGGTTCTGCCCCTAAGGCCCCACTAACTACCTCATTCATTTGTGCAGTTATCCAAGGACTTGAGGGCATGCAGCTCTTAAGGGGTAAGTGGTGTATGCATTGAAATATGGCACCACATATCACTGTCATCCATTTTTCCACACATGAAAACTGGATAAGCAGCTCAGGACTCTTTTACCTGAAACCTTTCCTGGGGAAGGAGAGGAGCACAGTAACTGTAAGTCCTTTCAAACTGAAAGCCAAATGTGGTGGCTCACACCAGTGCTGCAGGGGATAACTGCTCCCTCCTAAACTGCAGCTCTGAAGTTGAAGATGGTGCTGTGACAGGAAATGGTAGGTGGAGATGCTGCAGTGCCTTCCGGGGAGGGACACCGCGCATCCGTCCGCGGTTTCAGGGGCTGTCCAGGCTGCTCTAAGGCACGGGTGGGCTGGCAAAGGTCCAGTAGGGGTTCACCCAACCCACCGATGTTCCAGGCGTGCTGAAGAAGGANATGGAGAAAACGCTCCTGCAGAACCAAAGGTGCAGCCACTTGACCATCAGTCACAGGGAAAGAGAAGTGACTTGGGCTGCCTGTGTCCAACATTGGATGGCAGAAAAATAAAAATAAAAATGGCTGGGCTCTGAGCTCAGTGCTGCTGCACACTCTGCTTACTGGGTTTGTGAAGCTTATGATGGTATTAGCAGAGGAGATTGGCAGAAATAAATAAGCAAAAATTTGTTTCAGTGTTTGTCCCTTTAATTAGCCGAACATCATAAATAGATGTTTCATTTTATATAGATGTTCCTAGTTATAGACTTCTGGAGGACTTTGGTTCTTAACCTGCTAGCAGAGAGCAGATAAAGATGTTTATGCTACAATCTAGCTTTGATGAACATTTTTAATTTTGACCAGCTCCTGAAGCCAAAAATTTATTATGTTTTTCAGGTAGTTTGAGTAATGAGCTTTTCAGGAAGCTTCAGGAACTCTTCAAACCAATTCAGTTACTCTCTTCTCTTGCCACTTGTTTTCTACAAACTGAGCAGTTCCTTGCTCTGACATGTCACATTTTTGTTAAGATGGAAAGACCAAAATGGGATTCTTCTATTAATACATGAACTCTGCAACTTGTATAAAGCTAGGAATACTTATTTGAAGAAAAACGCTTCTCTAAGTACAGATGCACATAATTCTCACCCGTGTGAGCATGCTTGGCTAATGGGAAATATATGCCTGTATGCACATATACACTCTAAAAAAATCAAACTTCAAATATGAATGAGCATGAGTCAACTGCAATTTCTTTCTACTCAACCACAGTTGAATGCTGGGTCTATTCATGTTTACCCAACAAAGACTAAATCCAAAGGATATATTCTCTTCACAGTTTTTAATACAGAGCATTCCTTTAAAATTGATGTTTTGTGTTCTGTGTAAATGTGACTAAGAAAGTAAAGAAATCCTCTGAAATAATTAGTGTTGACAGACCTTTTTGTTACTTACATTACATAAGTCAAAGTGAGTGAGCAGGATTTAGTACTTAATGCTAACAATTTCATTAAAAAAACCAAATAAAAGCAACACTAATGAAAAATCAACAGGAATTAGACACTTAGCCTCCATCTAACATGTCTCACAACACTAGCTGTTGAAGCACAAAGGCAGGAAACACAAGACTGCATAACTCTGTTATTTCACCAGGGTGGTGGGGCGACAGCATCCTTATACCTGGAGTCAACTCAGCAAGACACAGCTCCTCGTTTCTCACCAACCAGTAAGACACTCAAAAGAAAATTAGTAATGACTGAATAACTGGATAAAGAAGTTTAAAAAAATTTTAAAAAAGATTTTTTGCAGGTCCCCTTTTGTTCCAGTATCAAGTGGCCTCTATTAGTGCTAGGAAGTATGCATGAAAAGAAACAAGCCCTGACAGCCTGGAGATCAGCAGCTCCGGCTCCACGCTGGCCCTTGCACCTGCTCCAGCTCAGCAGTGCACAAGAGCTCTGCAGGAGCAGGGTGGGAGAAAGGCTGGAAGGACATCAATAATACATGGCTGAACAGCCAGATGGAAGACGAAGGGACTGCACACTGCATGGTGATTTCAAAGCTGGTGTTCTTGAGAGTGTTCAAAGCTGTTAATGTGAGCATGGCCAGCAGGTATTTACTGGTGTCTTCCAGTACGTAAACGAGCTGCTGGAAGGGGCTTACTCTAGACTGCATCCCAGACCTGAGCAGCTCTCCAACACACCTGCTGAGATAGGTCAGTCTCTACCAGAAATTCAACACCAATTTGCCTCCTTTCACATTCAGGAATTAAGTTCATATGCAGAGAGGTCTGACTGCTTTCTCACATTTAACACTGTTATCAGAATTAGGCTTCTGATATATAGGCTACTGACAGGTTTTCAGGTCAGGCAACTAATGCTGCAAAATAAACAAAAAAAACCCCAGTTACAGGTCTCTATTCTCTGCTCATAGTCCTTATTCAAACAGAAGTTTCACCACCAACTTCCTTGTATCATTTGTCTCGGCACTTCTGTTGCTATCCTGAATCCACAGAGTCAGCAACAGCCTTTTCAATGTATTATCAACTTCAATATACCTGGGTGCAAAGATTTGTGTCACTCAATCACTGCCCTGTCAGCCTCTGAATCTCAGGTCACCCTGAGGGTTTAATGCTCATCTTCCTGTTATTGGCTGTTTCACATCTTTTCTAGATCTTTGTCCTTCCCACTACCCTGTTACTAGCAACAAGTGCCTGTCACAAATATTTGCCTTTGCTTTCCAGATGCAGTAAGAGAATAATTTGAATTCTCCTGCTTCAGAACATGCAGCTCCTCCTTACTGGTTCCCTGGACTTCAGAGATGGTTACTTCCCACCTTGCTGCATCTTTATCTCCAAGTGCCTCAGTCTCCTCTCCTCTTTTGTCATCCTGCTACCCACCACACATCTGTTCCTCTGAAAGTAGAACTTGACACTATCTAGTCCCAAGCTTGGAGAGCTCTCTGGGCAGTACCAGACATGCTTAGGAGGGGGAGGGCTTCAAACCCCTCTGCTTATTCAGCCTTGCTCTATATATTTGATGCTCCCTCTGAAACTCGCTGTTTGTACAGCTTTTGAGCCCACTGTCCCACCCACATTTGGTGGGGACGGAGAGATCAGATATAATTACAATTCTACAGTTTTAAAAAATAAATGGTCACATATTAGAGAGAGTTCACCCTTCCATGTCAGTGCCAGCTGTGGGAATTCCTGCAGTGAGCACTCAACACCTATTTGCCTTCAGAAAACAAGCATGCAACTGAGACCTTATGTACGACCCAGATATATGTGAACAGCTCCGGCTAAAACTTGCAGACAACTTGGAGATGCAAACCTGAGAGAAGCTGTGTTTCTGTTACTCACCAGACTCCCTAACAGGCTTTTCCTCCCTCAGCAGTCTACCCAGTTCAAGACCAGCACCAGTTACACGCCTCCATCCCAGTTCAGAGCTATTTGTTCTTGCCTCTACTTCAGAACTTGCTGCCCTTACCAAGGTTCCAACACAACTAGTGAATCAGGACACAGGAAAAACTCTACGTGGTTGCAGTGCACAGAGTTGGAAGACAACTGCTTCTAAACATTTGGGGTGCAGGGGAGGGCAAATTCTTGAACAGAAAGACAAACAGCCCAGAGTTCATTATTTAAAATGTTATTTGGTTACCCGTTAAGAAATTCACAGAAAGCTTTTCCTCAGCTTCAGACAATAGCAAAAGTTACACTGTTTTCAATATGAACAATAAACATTTCATACATTAATCACAAATGAAAACGCAACTATCACCTTAATAGGTAAGTGCCACTGGGTACCTTCCAAGTTAATGCTGGCTCATTGTTAAGTGAACTGTACTAGAGACTTCAAACACTGCAGGAATCCATATTTGTAGTTTTACTCAACATCTGCTGATATACCCATTCACACAGCACAAACACAGGTATACACTCCACATTCGCCCTCACTTTTCAGACTGTCTTTTCATGTGGCAGATTTAAGACCAAATGACACTAAATTTGTGACACCTCCAACAGCTCCTCCCTGTTATTTGAAATTAAACTGCTCACTTATCATATAGTATCTTTCAGCGGTACTCTTTCTAATTCTGAGAGGGTTTTCATGTTCATGGGAGTTTCAACAGGCATTCAGCCATGAAGTTTTCCTCCATAAAATACCATAACACATTTTAATGTATTATTTCTTTATTATTAAAGAAGTCCTCTTAATGATAACAATCTTGGATTTTCCATATATTTCTACATTCACAGCTCCAAGTATTTTCTGATCATTTTCATTGATAAGTTTGCATTTCATTAGTGTTTATGAGCATTTCTATGAAAGTGTAATAACTCATACCACTGGAGTTGTGTGCAGTTTGTTCCTTCCCCACAGCACCGTTCCTACATATGTCAATCTTACATATATAGAAAATTTCATGTCACTTCTGCACCAATTTATTGAGACTACACTGACAAATTATTAAGCAGATATTTACAGCATGCTGAGTATTGCCTAGTTGAACAGAACAGTTTAAAGGATCTGTGATGAGTAGGAGGCAGGAATACATTTGTGCCAAATCACTGAACTAAACTGGTTGCCACTGCCAACAGCTATGCTCTGGCTGATGAAAGTCTTTGAGCAACAATGATTGCTATATGCTCTGCACAAGGTAGTATAGAAATGAATTATCCACAAATAGTATTATTCTGAATTGCTGGTGGATTTTTCTTTACTATAGCCTTCCTCAGATCTCTTGCGTTATTTAAAATTAATCATGTTTCAGTCATTCAGAAATGTTACGTGCAACCTGGTGCATTTGCTCCATCTGAATGATGCCAAAGGCAACTTTTGGCATGCCCTAGTTGCTGAGTTCAAAACAATTTTTTTAGTGATGTGTGCATGAACAGGAGTTTGCTGCTGTATAGCTCTGTCCTAAATGGAAATATCAAAAAAGCCTGTCTTTTTAGATTGAGATCTCTGGGAACTGAAAATTAAATTAGCATAAAATATCCTTCTCTCCCCTTCTTTGAGATGAGACACCTGGTCAGTGGCTGCAGGTATAGGCAGAGGTGAGCAGTGGGATGCTGGAAGAGACCTTGCATCACAAATTTGGGACAATATATTTCACAGCCTGCACTTGGTATCCTACACCTGTATTCCTGTCCTTGTTGCTGTCGCTTTACCTGCTAACTCTTTAACAGCATTTCCTCCTGTGGAAAGCAAAATGAGAAAACTCTCCCTTTCCTGCAGTTTATTCAACCAAGCTGCCTCAGTGGCTGAGGTCAAGTGGGGATAGAGCCACAGCTCCTCTGCCAGCCCCCCCTGCCCATGGCCTGCTTTGCTCTCCACAGCAGGTCAAATACGGCTGTGCAAGCAGCAGCTGGATTTGAGATGCTGTCTCTTAAAGCATGCTGTTGAGGGATCAATCTTATGCTTCATTTTCTTGCACTGTCTCAGGTCAATCTGGCCTCTTAAACCAGTAGCAGCCCTTCTACAAGTTTTTATTTTTCTCTAATAAGAATCTCAAGGAATTGTCGAAACCTGTGACTTGTTTCTTTTAAAACAGAAACTTAGGAAAAGTATGTTCTGTCTTTTCAGCTTCTGCCTGCACAATTTTTAAAATAACTTGTGACTGTGCATGTTAGAGGATGCTGTTTCTTACAAACTTTTAGTGCCTATATTATACTGAATCACATTTATGAATTGGGTCTTATCACTAAGGCATAAGGAAGCTATAAATATAACCTCAACTGCTATTACTATTAGCTCTGGGAGTCCAAGGCTTAGTCCAGGGACATGACTAATTGCAATTGACATGAACCTTTGATTTTTGCTCAAATTAACTGAATGAGAAGTGAGCATAAAACTGGATTTTGGAAGAGAAAAGTTGCATTACAAACCTATTCCTTACCTGGCTGGCAACAGTTCAGTGACCTTCACAGCTGGGTGAGAAGTGAAAAAGCAAACCCCAAGAAGACAGAGAGCCTCCCTGACTCAGGCATAGGCCAGGGAATTAAACCTGGTGTTTGCTTTAAGTCACAGAGAGCAATCAGAGAGGACGAGGAGAATTACTTGTTCATCTTCTCTTGGATTTTAAAGATGCTTCCCCAACACAATTAAAATTGAATGCCCAAATATCACTCAAACAGGTAAAAGCTGAAGCAAGCCCTGGGCTTTCACCATCCCTGCTCCTCCCTTGCTTCAGCCAGCCTCAGGGAGGGGGACAGGCCACCACCATTCCAGGAGCTCCCCAAGACTGGTGGCTTTTTGCCAGTGAGCATTTCCAACCTCTTAAAAAAAAGCACTTGTTTCTGGATAAGGACAAGGTGGACCCCAAGTCTTGCCACAGGCATACAGGGCCCCTGGGGACAGGCTGTGCCTGCTCAGTCCTGTTCAAACCTGCTTGCATGGATTAATGTGGATGAATCAAGTTTGACTCACCCATCCATGCATATGAGACAGCTAATGGAAATGGATGCAGCTTCCTGCACACACAAGGCACATAAAATTACTCTTACACAGCCAAGCTAAGGCTCTAATTAGCAACACACCTTCATTAGAGGCTTTAAAAGGAAAATTCAATTTGCACCTAATTTGAAAGCTTTTTACAATCTTTAATTAGTAGCAACTATCTTAGCTAATAAAACTAAATACCTTCTGTACATGCTGTTACCTAAAAGGGCATGAGGTGCAGCTGCTCATGCAATCAGCCTTTCACAAGAGCACTCTGGAGACAGCCACAGTGAGGAAACCTGGAGCTCTTCAAGGGCCCACGCTACTACTGCAGCAGCTTCTTGCAGGGTGCTTGGCCAAGCCCTCTGTGCAGCTCCGCTCCCCGGAGGACTCTGCTTTCCACAGCGCCTTTGAGAAATGAAAAAATGGCACTTCTCTTGCAAGGAATGTCCCAGCTGAAAGAGGCAGGTTGCCCTAGCCATAGCACTGTGTGGCAAAGGAAAAGCTGTTGCACTGCCTTGCCCTGTCTCCATCCCACCATGGTGAGCAGCTGCTCAGTGTTTCCATGCTCATAATCTTCCCTGAGCACAGAGGAGTATTCGCAGATAGTGTGGGGTTGCTGCAACAGTTTAGAATATCAGTGCCCTCAACTGTGTGTATGATAGGAGTTGCAAACTCCCCCCAGAAAAGTCTGCAGAAGCAAATCATACCTATACTGGTGATTGTATTCGTATGCCTTAGTGCAAACATCACTTCAGAATAGCTTCAATGTATGACGCCGGGCTCTGAAGAGGTGCAGCAAAGGCTTAGACCACGTATTCTTTCCAGTCTCTTGTGCAGAGGGAAACACACAGAGTAGTAACACCTGAAGCCATAGTAGCAAGGTTCCCTCCAAGATCTGGCTATGGCAAGGTGAGGGTGTGAGATGTGCAGTGGACACTTGTAGGCACAGCATTTCTGTTTGCTCAGCTTCTGCTCCTCTTCTAGACCTGACCTCTAGCACTGCAGTGGTGTTTTAGAGAAGGATAACAGTTTACCAGCTAAACCCCTAGCTCTCTTCTTTTCCAGCTGTGAACCACTTCCAATCAGACTGTGGCAGGTGTGGCTGTCCGCACACCTCTTGTGCAGGTGACTCTGGAAGCACCAACCTTTAACAGTGAGTTGGGGTAGCCAGGTAACTTTGGTTCCCAAGTGGCACAACTCCCAAATTTAGTAACTTGAAAGCCTCAGAAGGCTGGGTAGATCAAAGAAGAGCAAGGGTGTCTGCACTGTGGGACCCTTCACTTACCTTCTCCCTCAGGAGAAAGCCTACCAGCTGAGAGCAGACTCAAAAAAACCCAAACTATGGCACATGTCTAGGACCTTCTTGTATGACAGAGGGCACATCTCTTCTGCACAGTGATTGGGAAAAAACCAAATGCCTTCCTGTTCTCAGTCTCTCAGCCTCCTTTAGAGTCTCTAGCCACCTGAACTTTTAAGCTACATGTCAGCAATTTTCTCAATTACAAGTCTTTAATTGAGCAATATGTTCAGTTCATCAAAAAAAGCCTCCATTAGCAAAAATCAAGTGTTTCCCTTCGAACCCTGATTTCACAGGATTTGCTCATTTTCTTTAGCTGTGTATTCTGTGGGGAATGTATGAGCTGCCTTTGGCAAAGATCTGGCAGCAGAGTCTATGAGAGCATTCTGAGGAGTGACTTCTTACCTGATTACAGCAAGACTGCTGGTCACATCTCTTCCCTGGCAGCTCAGATGATGAAAAAAGTGCTGTATATTGTTTTTGGTTTTATTTTCATTGTCACTACTCCATACCTGTCAGCTTCTTCCCACTCTAAACAGTTTTGGGATTTGGTTTCTTTACTTTAAGTGTTCATCATAACACTGAGAGCAAAGGAAGTAGTTACATATGCATTATATTACCCTGAACACTCTTGTTTTATTCAACACCTAGATAACAGGCATTTCCTCATTCAAAGCAGCATCTGAAAATTGCATGCTTATTTTAAAAGATACCTCAAACTATTGAAGAGTACACTAAAACAGAGGTTGCTATCAAACTCTGGTCCATTTGACAATAGCATCTATTTTAACTACTTAAAAACTTAATGGAAAATTGTAGAGTTAAAATAGTACCTTTGAAGCTCTATACACATTTACATGAAAGGACAGACAATTTAAAAAGCACTCAACCTAAGAAAACATACTTGTTGAATCTGTTAATACTGGCAATATTCGCTACACTATAGCAAAGCAAATCAAATCAAAATCAAGGCTTTGTTCTCTGCTAGAATTATACCCTGTCTCTCAGCAAGACCTGGAAAGCCCAAAGCCAGCCCATGCTTCCTTTCACCACGCAGGGGAGAGCCAGCTGGTTCTACCACGATTTCTCATGTGCTTCAGTTACAAGAACTGAACCATGTGTACGTACATAACAGTGATTTCTCAAGGTTTCAGGGCACAGAGCAAAAATCACACCAAATTTACTCTGACTGTTCAGCAGCACTTTCCTCAGCACTGTTTTGAGCACTGATCATTGATCACTGTAAATGATCAATGTTACCCTTCTCCATTTTCTGTGCTACAGTCACTGATACAGATTCATAAATAACAGAACAAACATGTGAGCACACAGTATAAGGAGGGCTACCTTGCTTCATTTTTATACCAGCATAAATTTTAGCATTGCATTTTTCCTGGACACCTCTTACCCCAAGAGCAGTACCCTGTCGTTCCTTATTAAAATTCTGTTGTAACTTCAAGAAATAAGTGTACTTTTAAGCTAATTTAGGCTAATAAAACCCCTTTCCTCTCCACGTTAATCTACATTGTATCCTCTGCCCAGTACTGCAGACTTGAACATCAGCAGTGATTTATGACCAGCAATAAGCTGTGCTGCAGATCAGATTCAAGTTCTGTCGGCAGATTAGTTTGGAAGCCTGGGCTGGAATAAAAATGCGGCACAAGGGAGGCACACTGCCAGAGCCATGTATGTACGCATGTTTACATGCCTGGTAATGGCCACAACGGGAAGGAGGTCAAAGGCTGACATTGCACAGGTAATTTCTAAAAATCAGGATTAAGATGCATTGCCAGGGCTATGAAGGAAACCTTGCACATAGGCTGCCCACAATGTGTCTGACTTGGAGCTCTTAGTCACATTTCTATGAATAACACCAAATGCAACTTACAAGGAACAGTATCTGTGTCACTGGGCTTATTCAAACAGTGTAAGCAACCCTCTCCTCTCCAAGTCATTCACAGCGAGTATAGCACTTGGATTATCATCCTTTAACTGCTGCACTTAAATAAACCATGGGGGGAAGTGCAGGGAAAAGTGCAGCAGCGGCCCAAGCTGTTCTGCACAGCATGCTCCTCCCTGATCTTTATTATTCTCCAAGATCACTTCCAGACCTTTTCTACTAATATGGAAAATTCATATTTATTAATGAGCCCCAAACACACATCAGCAGTAAACAGAAGAAAAAATCTCACTGGGAAGTAACCAAATGAAAAGGGTATGGTGAGAGTGAGGCAGGCACGGGCAAAGAAGGTAAAGGCTGCCCTGGGAGCCCACCACACCATGGCTTCAGACAAGACTGCAGACAGCCCGGGAATAAAGGTGTGAGGCCAGGCTCTCAACAAGGTAAAGGTCAGTAGGTACTGGAGGTGTGGTGTGGGCTCAGATACTAAACCATCAGTCCAGATAAATGCTCAAACACTTTAACAGAGCTGCTGAGACTTCCTTTGTTCCCACTGTGTCATGTGGGAGGTAAGCTGCCTATAAATGCAGAGCACTTAAATTTCTTGATCAGAGATCAGACTCTTCAAGCAAACAGTGCTCAGCCCCAGTGACTCATCTGGTGTGACCCTATCTGCCTTGGCTCCTCCAAATTTCTACTTCTGACAAAAATCTTATCTTCTCTGAAAGGCAGCCCCAAGGCAGGTGACTCTTCCTCACCTTTAAAATAGACTACTTCTCAATCTATTTTAACTCCAATCGAAAAACTCAACCTATTTTAGTAACTCCAGTCCCACAGTTACTGTGCAGTATGGATCTGAAGCAACAGCCCTGCTCTGCCCCACACATGAATGTGAATACCCAACACAGGATTTTTGTTCACTTTTTAACCACAGACCAGGATTCAGCTTGGCTCTGCAAGATCCTAGCAGGAGGTGATGGGAGGACAAGGAAATGTCTGAAAAGCTTATACCAACAGTCTTTTAGTGATGACAGCACTCAGCTGTATAGCTTCTTTAAGCAATAATAACTAAGATATTTTATAATAGCTACTATAGAAGATGATTCCAGGGAATACAGCTACTACAGAGTAATCAATCCCATGGGATTAGAAGCAGTCTTCTGAGCCTAATGCCTGTTAAGGCATCTGAGAATTATTCATCATCTCATGATAACCAAATTTTCTCTAATGTATTATTACTTATATGTTAATGGCACCCTTACAACATTTAAAAGACTATTGCACCCAGCCCCAAACTGCCATTTATTTCCTGTATATGTACCACTTGCTGGCATCAATGTCTCTTCTCAAGCCTTTTTAGCTGTTGACCCACTTTAATGCCTTCCTGGAGACTGCCATCCTAGCTGCAATTACAGTAAAGAAGGACTTCACAATAAATGCATTTCTCCTGCATCCACAGCATCTGTTAACTCTTCTCCTAGTGTATGTGCCTGCCTGCCAGGCACATTCCAAAAAGGTATACATTTGGAAGCATAAACTGTGTGTCCTCCCAGTACAATTCACCTAAGAATAAATATTTAGATACTACTAATGAAAACCAAGCTAATGCTTTAGTTGGCATTTTGCAGTGCTATACAGGCTTAGAGAAGAATTTGGGCATTGTAGCAATTTGTGGTGTGTTACTAATGACACTGCAACCTAGCTTTACCTCAGTGGTGACTACAGCATGGCCATCAGTCAATTTAACCTAATATGGGTGCTCTTTCTCTGACACCTTGACACTAAGACTGCAACAAGCCCTATTTACAACATGGTAATTGTAACACACATTAGAATAAGATAGGTCATACACTATACTCAGTAGCAACCTCTAAGATGACTTGAGCTGAATGACCTTCAGGTATAGCCTAACTCTATAAGGTAATATATGCTTGGTGTTTGTCTGCGTTTTCCTGTAATTCTCCCATAATTTTCCAGTATTCTTCCCTTTCTGCAACTCAGATCTGCACTGGAAGTAGTTAATACGCTGACAGCTTGCTGGATGATCCTGGTAATTTATCATTCATGGTATCAGACCAGGAATCCCCAAATGTTAAAAAAAATTAAATAAAATAAAATCAAACGAACAGGGCACTACTACTTCTCACCCACCACTCCCTACAGAAGAGACAAGGAAAGAAAACTGCATTGAAGTTGCCCTTCTGGATCTTCTCTTCCTGTGCTCTGTTTCCATGTAGGAAGGGCATCATCTACTCTTTCTCTCTGTACAGAAAAGTATTTCCATGCCCATATGAACCTACTGGAGCTTAGAAAACAATTTGCACAATTTCACAGCCAGCAGTAGGACCTCCAAAGCTGGGGCCCAGAGCTGATGGGGCTGTGCTGTCCTGTGCAGGTGAGGTACCGGTTTTGAATGCAGGGCAAGCACGTCCAGCCAGGCTCACACATCTCACATACGAACTCATTTCATCCATAAGCAGGCAACTAACAGAGGTGTCAATCCCAACAAGAGGTGAAGGTATCCTTTGAAATCAGGACACCCAGAACAGAAGGATGCAGAGCCTCCTAGGCATCTGTAATAGTTCATCAGATTTGGACACTCAAACAAAACTTGAGAGAGATGAGGAAAGGAAACAGGGCTAGACACCAGCAGGGGGTGATGAGAACAAGTCAGTCATGTCAACCCCCACAGCCTAGACGGAAGTGTTATTCTCTATTAACTAGTCATTAACAGTTATGAAGCACTGCCACATAAGGAACAAATACGACAAATGAAAACTCACCAAAAGACAGTCTTGCACTAGGTTTTACATTTACCCCAAACTCCTACAGAAGACCCAAGAGCTGCTATGCATGTTCAAAACATCACAGCTGTGTCTCTACAGCATCACAACACCAGGACTTAGCAGTTCTCCGAGTCACTAGGTAAGAGATACTAAGCTGCATTCAGGCACTAACGAAAGTAATTACCAGCATTCAATAAAATTTGCAGTTATACAACCTTATACAATGTGACAGGTTAATCATGCTTCAAGCCACAATATGATTCCCTAAAGGATGTGGAAAGCACTTCTTGCCCATAGTGTTTTACAAACAGTTGTTCTTATCTTTCTCCAAAACAGGAAGAGAAATAGATGTTACAAATATGACCAAATCAAATTATGCCAAATTATATGTAGGGCACTAATCTGCACAAAAGAACTATCCGAACTTTTTTAGCACTTCTGTTTGCTTCTTTTTTCAGTGAAAAGCAATTGATGGAAAAGGCTGAAGTTCTATGAAATATAAAGAGAAACTTGATAAAACATGTTCTAATTTTTACCTTCTCTATTTTTAACATTCACTTAACCTGAGTTTGTTCACAGTCTGTTGATTAAAACTATTTACATGCAGGTTTTGTTTCACCTCCCATTCAAAGACTGATTGTAGCTCTGGCACAACAAAAAAATCGTCCTCTGCTAAATGAACAAGCATGAAATAAACAATGGAAATTTATCAGATTTTCATAACAGTTAACAGATAAAATTTATATGGGAGACATATCCTGAAGAATGAATTTTACTTCTCAAACATAATATGAATAATATATGACATGAAAGTGGAGGAAAAATATACCTGTTTCTTTATGGCAATATCACTACACAGATGGCAAGGAGCTCTTATTTTAACCACAATAACAATATTCCATCATTTTCACAGTAATCTAAAATTTTAAGAGCAAGATCTTAATGCCAATGTTGTTTAACTATCCAGTTATTTCCTAAGTTACCAGCCAACTTGTAACATGATAATTTTAGTTTTAAAGAAAAAATCCCACTAAAAATAGACACAGTGTAAAATACATAGTGGATAGAGTTGTTCCAGACTGTTTATTAGTACCATCTTGTACAAACCGTCATAAGCTTTCCACGGACAAATCAAAGTTAAGACCAGTGATGAAATTTCTAGAAAAAACAGGATTAATTTATCAAATTAGCTTAGAGGATTTTCATGGTGGATGGTAAGTTTATGCTGTTCTCCAGTCCCTTTCACTAATTTGAGGGACTGAAATGAGATAGTATGGGGCAAATAATTCTTATGAATACCTGACTTTTGCTCGTATCATGACTAAAACCAGGTGGTTACCCATGGTGGGTATGAAGAGGCAATACAATAGCATAGGATGGGGGTTTTTGTCTGTGTAGATAATTCACACACTTGTTCTGAAAAGGAAAAAAGCGCAGAACTGTCAGCTAAGCAGAGTCCAAGAGAGCAGAGAACATTTTTTAAAGTCTGCCAGCACTGAAACCTGTAACAGAAACATTCAGGTTTTTTACTTTCTGGAGAGAGTGCACTTGTAAGAATTCCTGTCAAAGCTCCCAGATCACATGTCTTGGGGACAGCTGACATTAAGGCTTTTTCTTCTGAGTTTCTTAAATTAGGTCATTCTTTTTACTATTGTTACCTCTTAACAGAGGGAAGTTTCTTTTATCAAAGCCATATCTTCTCACAAAGGAACTTCAGAAAAAACTTTCCATCAATGTTTTTTCAGTTTGGATTTTGTAGGGAAACTTGCATAACTACTGTAAATTATTCCAAACATAGCTGCCATATTAAAAAATCTATTTTTATCTGAGTTACTGTGCTTTGAAACAATGCATTTTTCTTCTGGAGCTCAAAATTTAAAAAAAAAAAAACGTAGCAAAGCAAGCTCCTCACACAACATGCATCATTCCCATTAGAAGTAGCTGGTACCACATTTCCAAAAAGGCTGAAACAGTAAAAATTACTCTGCCATATTCATGGCATGTCACTAATATTTTATTGACTTACACCAAAGTACTCCAAACCCACATCAGCATAGGTAAGCTAAAACTCAGGACACGTGCACCAAGTTGATACAGGGATACCTGGGCTCATTGTGCACTGAGATTTCTAGGATTTTTTCCTGAAGTCAGCTGCCCATGAACCTGTGGTAGTGTGTCCTGCTGAACAGGTACTGAGCCCTGCAGCACTGACCATATCCTGCAGCCTCAGCTCTCCACTTGTGGGTGAATGCCCAACCCTTGCTCCATTATGTACCATAAACATTCCACGTCCAAGATCCCTTCACTGACTAAATATCATAGGTTCTGATTTAGAAGCATATGATTCCTATTTCTTGTTTATTAAATCCTGTCAGTTTTACTGGAATTAGTTCAGATTCAGACAAGCCTGAAGCATCAATAAATCCAAGCACTTCCAAACTTTAGTTCCATAGAAGACCAAGCTCCACCATTCCTTGTTTTCCTAAGATGGGAGCGGAGCGGGGTTTAGAAGTTTTTACGTTCTTTACAACTGAATGAATTAATTACTTTGCTGGGTGGATGCCCCCCACATAATCCCCTCAAATAAATCTACACCATTTTCTAGCTCTTTAAAAGAAGTGCGCAATTTCAAAATATCAAGCAGAATTTGGCATAAGAATAGAATGCAGAAACTGCCTTTTATTCTCATCACACCACTGTATTGAGGAGGCACACAAAAAATACATTTCTCACATCAAAAAAACAGGCAATCCAAAAGTAACTGGACATTTCTTTCTTCTGTGCAACTGCAGCATTGCAGCAAATAATTTTCCACCTGGCAGCTGGTCTACTTGTGCCATTTTCTTCCCATTAGTCCTGCTTTAGGTTTAGAGGCATCAGCACCAAGTGGAACACGGCTGTTACACAGATGAGATCTTCCAGTTCCCAGCTGATGGATGACCCCCTCAGGACACTACCACCAAGGTGAGGCCAGGCATTAGGGCAGGAGAGCCTGAGGGAGAAAAACACAGCTTCTGCACTGTGCAGTTCTTCAGGGAGAACAAGCTCTGGTCTACATAAGAAGCAACAGAAAAATAAGCTGCTCCATCTCCAAATTGTATGCTCTTCACATTTTACAGGTCTTAGTAGTCTCCACAAAATCCTGCTCTGACTTTGTGGGATGTGAAGAGGAGTTAAGGCTGTTATGACTAAGGACTGAATGCATACTAGGAAGCAGATGCCTCGAAAGAATCTCTGTAGGGACTATATGATTTCAGACTTTCCAATGGAATGATGCACTGTACCTTGCACAGGGTAGGCTGAACTATGGAAAAACCTTCACAACTATACTAGGAGCCATAAGGAATTAGCAGTTGTTTTTGAGTTGCCAACACCTGCCAACACTTAAACAAGGAGTAGGAACCTTTTGGCAGAAATGGTGCTTGTTTCAGGTGAACCCAGCAAAGCACAGCTTGGGAGCAATGTCACTCTGCTCCAGATCAGCTCTAAAAAGGAGCTGGGAGTTTTCAAAACTAGAGACTGGGCCATAAACATGCCCATATGTTATTCAATAGAACTGTTCTAGAATAAGAGCAACTATGTAAGTGACATTAGGGACCAGATTACCTTTTCCACCTAAGCATTTCCTGCAGAGGAGGAAAAAGAAGCGCAGAGGCCAGAGGCTGTAAAGCGATCATGTTAAATGCTGCTGGGCTCCTCTATCCAGGGGTAACAGGAGACTGCCACACTGCCATAGCCCACAGGGTCCTCTCCACATGAGACATAGATGAGGAAGGGGAACTCATGGATGACTTATCTTTTCTTTTAAGCAGTAAAACACAAAATGCAAGAACACAAAGCAGTGGCACAGGGTCTGACCAGAAATCTACCCACTTCTGCACTCTCTAAAACACTGATCAATACACATGTCTAGACAAAAGTGCAAGAACTAGGTGACTGCAAAGATAGTAATTCTAAATCTATTTGGTACTGAGGCTTGAGGGATTTTACTATTTTATTTTAAAGGACTCCTTTCACTGACTGCAAAAGAGCATGTTTAAAGGTATGGACATGATGGAGCAAGTATTATCCTTGCTCCGACTGCCCCTTGTAACACAATAATGTTACAGCTGGTAGTTTCATCCTGCTTCATATTTAAGGTATGCCTTCCAGCACTCAAATCAGTCCATAAAGCTGAAGCAAGAGGGAATCACCTGCCCACAGCTATGAGAAAAGCTAGCAAGAAAATTAAAAGAAAAGTCCATAGCTTCAGAGTTTTAATTCTGCTTTTAAACCAGAGCCTTTCCTTACTTTTACAGTTCATTCATTAGCCTTCAAAAAAAAAAAAGCTAGAGAAACGAAAGCCTGTTACTGCTTTCACATTATGCCTGACAGTTGCACTTTCATGGCTGTATAGACAATGACATTACAGATGGTGACAAATTCAAGGTAATGGTTTGCAGAGTGTCGAGTGCTGCCAGTTTAACTGTCCGGTGACAAAGTCATCATTAGGATCTTCATTCAGAAAAACATGAAAGCATATACCTTCACCACTCCTATTAAGTGGAACATTTAAGTATGCCTTTAACTTCAAGCATCTGCTTATGTTCTGGATCACTTATTTGGGGAGTATGTGTACATTAACACACCTTTCAAAGAGGGGTGGTTTGCAGGTGTGCTAACTACACGAGATCATAAAATGTAAACACAAATGAAACAAGTTCAGGCTCTTTCGTGAATACCATCTAACCACACAAGCTGATGGGCGGGCCTTAAGCTGAACCAGTAGAGGGAACCCAAATGCCACCACACACTCCAGCTGCCTCCCCGCAGGAGCAGCGTTACTCATAGGAACACACGGGGCTGAGCGCTCACAGGTTTTAGGCTGCACCACACCTGCTGTTGCTACAACCACCTAGAAAGACACACCGTTCTTCATTAACTCATAGTCTATCGTGGATATATGGACCTTTCAGACTACATACATTGAGTTTCTTAAAATAATTTTTAAAGGACAAATGTATTAAATGTATTGTGTTTGTACAGCCTAAGGTAGCCAATTTATATTTTCCAACTTTACTACTTCATTCACATTATGCCTGTCTTCTATTATACCACAAAATCTAATGTTCACAGTATGCACAATAATAAAGAACACCTGAAAGGGTGGCAGACATATAAGGACTCAATCCACAACTTTGCTATCTTAGTTTATATATATATATATATTATATATATATATAACTGTTTGGTAGCACATTTGTATGATTTTCTCACTGTTTGTATTGGTTTGGGGGTGGGGGTAGTTGCCCTTGATACAGATTTTTCTGGCACAAAAAATCTTGCAAGTGGGAGTTTTTCCCCCACTGCCTGAGAACTTCTGCTTAAGTGTTTTGGAAAAGCTACAGTGTGTTTCCCATGCATTTTCTGGCAGCCTACATGAATCCCTTTTCAGCATCTTGAACTAAATTTGCATGTGAAAACAGATTACCCTAAGACAATTACAATGTCAACTGATTAAGAAACTCCTGCACTGCTAGGATTGTGGAATTTATTTAAAAAGGACAATGAGGACTTTGTTGAAAAGTGAACACACTTGAAAGACTTGAAGACAAGGAAACTTGAAAACTGGGTTTTTTTCTTTTAGCATCACATTCTGTGGGAGAGAGCTATTGGCTTCTCCTTAAGTTAAATTCACTCAACACACCATTTCTTTCTTGTTTAAGTGTCCAGAGCAAAGTTTCACACACACTTCTTAAGAACAAGTACATCTGTATCTGTTCCTCCCGTGGATGCAAGCACTAACAGATAATCCAGAGTGATAAAGGCAGCAGAGCCACATAAAAAGACCACAGAGAGTCGGATCAATGCAGGTCCTACTAGTAACGCTGCACTCATTTTATCCACTGCCTTCCTGGCTTCATCACACATTACCAACCCTCTTTCAACCTTCTTTCCAAACTGAGGACTCTCAATCTAGCATCAACTTATAAGACAGCTGCTTTATGTCTTTGATTATTTGAGTTGCTCTTCTCCCTATTTTCTTGAGCTCCACTAACCTTGAGATGTGGATGCCAGAAACATTAGCTTTCATAGACTTCATATTAGGAACAAAAGTATTTGCTGGTTTCCCTATTGTCATCTTTGTCAAAAATCTGTGATTCCCTCCAGCTCTGTTTCCTCTGCAAGGATAATCTGCTGCTGACACCTGTTGTCAGCAGTGAGGGTAGTTTAGCAGAGAGTGAACATTACCTAGTGAAAGTACTCTCAAGACCATATTGCATGCAGATGGATTTCAGAAACTGCAACTGGGTTATGCCTTTCCTCTCTCCAAGAAAAACAAAGGGCAAAGGGAACAGTGGGGAAAAACAAGGCTTTTTGCATAGATGCAAACCCAGCAAATTTGTCACAGTTGATATTTGCAGAACTCCCTGACTTGCTGGAGACAAAGGATGAACTCAAAGCATGGGAACCACGAAGCAAGGAAAAGTTCATTCTCCTAATGCTTACGCAGAGGAAGAAAAGTACAACCCTCTTGTATCTTTAGATCACAAACTTGAGACCATAATTCGTTATGTCAACCACTGATGTAGGTTTGGGGAGGGGAAAAAAAAGTAGGTTCTGGCTTAATTTGTAAGCACACTGGGTGAATTCAAAAGCAGGTCTGCTTATGTGATTTATAATAGGATATTGTAATAGCTGGACTGAGGTAGATTTATGTGGCCTGTGCGTAATTTAGATCCAAAAGCAGAAGCAGTGTCACTTACAGTGAAACTTAACTGTGAGGTATGTCCCCCACTCTCTTGCTTGTTAGGCATTTCAATTATCTCTCTGGTACTTTGGTATAAATAAAGCTACAAGAACATGTTCTAATCCAGGCTGTCTGGAAAAACCAAGGGCTCAAAGGAGACAAGATTCACTTGTATAATAATTGGGTTTTAACTCAGAACTACCCAAACCTGTGATTAAATTTATACATCGAAAAATACCAAAGTGTTTTACTACCACAAATGTACAGTTGTATTTATTCAACCAGTGATACTCAACAGCCATCACCATATCTTCATTTGAAAGGCAAAAAACTCTAAGAGATGTGTAACCTGCACTTCTGAAGTCCCGAGTTTTCAACAGCTGGCTCTCTGGCCCAGAAAAGTTTAGCCTTACTCTCAAAAGCACAGTTTCTAACACTGACAACTGTGCTACGGTCTGAATTGCAAGGCAGTTGTGTTAACTTTGACCAGCTTAGTTCTACAACCTTTTTCCTTCTCCTTTCACCTCCTCTCCACAGTTTGTCCTGCACTTTGCTACATGCAAAAGCTCTCTTATTTCAAAAGACTAATGAAAAAAGAATAAAATTATAGATTTCATAGCATAAAATATATCTCTTTTATGCTTCATATAATACTCTACATACAACTGATAGTACCACTTACACATTACCAAGTTAAATAGACTCTGTTTTGCGGCTTTACAAATTTAGTTTCTAGCAAGTCAAGGGATTTTTACAGAGGAGATTACTTTCCTGGATATTAAATTCAACTTCCTAGCAGGAATGTTCTCCAGTCCTTCCTCACTTATTTGCAAGCAGCCTCTGCTAATATTTATCTTTTGTTTGTTAAAAATATTTTTCAAAATATTAACTATAACATACAGAGTCTAAAAGGCAATTCTGGAACTGACAAGGCTACTGTCTTCTCACCTGCACATTGATCCAGACCGCTGGGATCCCAGGATACACAGCTCATACCAACAGCTCATACATAGAGCACACGTCTAATAAAAAAAGGGCAAGTAGGCAAGAGTAAATACCCAATCTTAACCGCACCGAGAAACAGGGTGTGGTTAAGCAACCTGCACTGATTTTGCCTGAGCAGGTGCTTTTCAGGAACTTTCCTACAGATGATGTCTCTAAGTAGCCAGCCAGGAAGCATGAAGTACAGATAACTTTAAACTGCTCAGACAGCCACAGCTACCTCTAAAATGCAATCCTGAAAGGTCCTATACAATGTTACATTACCAGAGGACATCCTCTGTTTTTACCTCTTGAAATTCAAAGCACTAATTAGCAGTGTTTTGGTTTTCTGTGACTGGAGGGCAGGTTAAATTTAACCTGATACATCTACCACAAAAGGTGACAGAATTTGTAGGCCCCAACACTGGCACTTCCCTGCTCTCAGTTAGTTATGCTTCTGGACTTACTGGTAGTATAAGGAAGTACATACTGCTCACTACTAATTTGTTCCATATTTAAACTCAAATTCCCCACGGTAGCCTCAAACACTACACAGCACTTGTGAACTTGTGTATCCTTCCAACCAGGAGACAGTATTTGGATTCACTATGTACTTTTCATCTGCCATTGCTGTATTACCAAATTTGATTACCCTTCCATGACTAGATGGGAGCTGCTAAATTAATAACCTGTACTGCTTTGGGATAGTGTCTTTAGGACCATAGTAAAGGTTTGGTCAGTTACTATATTTTTCCACCCAGGCAGTGGTTGAGCACTGGAGGAAGATGTCCACACAAAGCTGAGAATTATTGAACCAAGGGGTGTCTTGAAGTGGCAAGTTGCCAAGCTAAAGCCAGGCCAGGCCCCAAAAAAGGGGCTTTTTGGAAAACATTTTTATTAGAATAGCTGTATACACACACTGGCAGATACCTCACAGAAAAGGTATTTTACAACCATTTCATAGTTGTAAAAATATTTTTCAGGAGTGCTACTGTTCACAAAAATTATACTTCACTTAAAAAAGGCTGATGAACCACTGCTTATTATTTCCACTCAACAAATAACATCAATAATATCTATCATGGATGTGATCTGGATTTACCAGCTCCTCAGCCATGCTGGTAATCTGTCTCCTAAACTGTCTGCTAAGTAAAAATGTGACTTCAGTCCAGTACAACGTTTCTACATAATATTGCTAATTTTGTGACTGCTGTGCTAGAAGAGAGAGCAAAATCAAGTTCCCCCATACTCTGAGTTTGTAGCACATTTTGGAGTTGTGCTAAACTGTGAAAGCACAGGGACTAAAAGGATCTGAAGGAATTGGTTGTACTTGCAGGGGATCCCCTGGAACTCCCTAGCTTGGCACAGGTGATAAGCAAGCACACAGACATATGTACAGACATGTATACACCTGCAAGAAGGTGTGCCCCTCTTGAAAGACAGCTTTGCAAGGAGGGAGGGAAGCAGAATGCTTGCAATTATTCTGTTCTGAAGTGTCCGCCTAAAAACAGTTTAATTGCTTACCGGCTACAAACAAATGTATTGCAAATGGACATAAATATAGATTCATTTTGAGGCATTTGGCATGATTACTTTCCTTAAGTGATGAAAATTACTATGTAAACCAAAGTCATAAACTGAGTGAAATGATTGACTCTTAAACCACCAACCAAGCATTAACACCTCCAAATTGATAGTAAAACATTTTTATATTCAAGTATTTCTTCCCTCTACTGAGGGTTAGACCCTGTAATTCTTGGCGGAAATAGTTAGCACTAGAACTTTTTATCAACAGAACTGATAATGAAAAAACCATCAGAAACAACTGCTAATGATTATGCTATAAATTTAATTAGCAGCAATGAAAAATGTGTCATTTTAATTGACTGAAGTGTCATAAACAAGTGAAATACAGGACAGTCAGGCAACCACATAACTATAATAATCCCTGTGATAATAGTAAAATGCTAAGTGGGATGGTAATGGACCACCTTTTTTTTTTTTTCAAATCATATAAATACCAGGAATGTGATCTATATTATTACTTATTTTTATGATGGCAAGTTAAAGTTTGATTAGGTGCTGGGAAGATATATAAAAAACACTTTGTAAAAGTATAGAAAGTATAGCAGTAATCTGAAAGATGCTGAAACTTCCCCAAGGTCATACTAAAAGAAACTATTGGAACTGGAAGAGCAAAGAGCCACACATGGTAGAAACTGTTGGTGCTTCTAAAACTGAATTTATGTAATTTAAAATATTCAGAAAATCAGTGCAGAAGAAATACGACTGAGAGTGAGGAAAGGGTTTCTGTCTTTCCTAAATTTAGTGAGGATGCATTTTCCCAAAGAGAGGTCAGAAGAACAAAGCACCCGTTAAGCAGAAGATAGGAGTTTCCCCATCCACAACCTGTATAGGTACTGGAGTACCGGGAGGAAGGTGTCTTTCAGCACTACCCAGAACTTCCACTGGCTGTTTTAGGTTTCCCTTGTGTAATACTGACTGAAGCTTTGCATGCAATAATACCAAACCACTTTTCTAGATTTTATCTCTTTGTTTTTTAAATTTGCTTGATGATATCATCGCTCCCAGGTAACTTGCAATACTCTGGGAATAATGCATCACCACAGTAAAGGGCTAAGAATTCAGCAGCATGTTCTCTGCTGCAGTCTGATTTTACGTACTGCTTACAATGGCACAGAATTGCCAATGTCATTATTTTTTAAATGTGGGGGGTTTGCATAAATTAGACTTTAAAACAGTGTAGTTCATTGCCATACTCCATGGTTGGCATGATTTGAGGAGCAGCCGTGGCTTTGACACCACAAGCTGGTGTGGGTAGCTCAGTTCTAAACCCAGAGACCCTCCCTGAAGGCAGTGTAGGGTGGCAGGAGCCCCCCAGTTCCTCTAGGATCCCTGCAGTGTCTGCAGCACACACCGCACCTCGCTCCCTCCTCTGGGCTTTGCAGATGTTGAAATGCACCTGTCCTTCTCTTCCTTCTCTGCTTTCTCCTGTCCCCACACGCCCCTCCTCGACCCAAGGGGCTTCAGAGAAGAAAAACGAAGGGACCAATTCAGGATGGATTTCCAGGCATTAACCTGGAAAGACAAGACTGAGGGAAATGAACACAGAAAAAAACCAAAGCATCCACTGTGGAAGAAGCCAGCCCCTGGCTGGATCCGCCACCCAGCACCAGGAGCTCCACCACCATGCCAAGTCTCACAGACCCACACCACGGAGAGCAGCCACGCCCTTCCCCACCTCTGCCTGCGCCCCTCCCTCCATACAGTTCTTCAGAGGTAAAGTCTGGATACAAGTGTGTCTGCTCTGCCTGGGGCTCAGCCGCTGCAGCTGGAGTAGTGACATACCCTGCCCAGCACTCCATTGGCCAGGGACACATGCTGCACAATGCCAGGGATAGCCTTCATCCAGGGTCCTCACTCAGGCTGCTGCTCTACCCCCTTACCAGTCCTTTCTGTTAAGGACTATCAATACATTTACAGTAACTATAGCCCCACACTTGTTTGTGGAGATTTTCTGCAAAACCCAGGATTTTGAGTTTGCTACCATATTCATGGTGTGATCCTGCAGACCAGGGGCTGGAAACCAGGTTATTCCCTTGTCTTCTCTGGAAAAGAAAGCCCTGTTGCCTTCTGTCTTGTGAGGCAGGAAATTTTTGCTCAGGCTCCTCTGTCATGCTTACCTGGATTTCTAACTTGTGAATCCTCTATTATTTAATTAAAAGGAAGCTGTTAATTATGGAACAAAAGTTTAAACCTCGGAATTATTTCTTTACAGTGGTTTATTCATTTGCTAATTTAAATCAGGTGCCTGATATATGCCTTCCTGCTAGTCAGCAACCCAGAAGTTTGTAGTAACAATGCTGTCTTGCTGTGCTGAAGAACGCAACCCATTTTGAGGTTTTATTTTTCTAAATTGTCATGTCACCAATTCCTGAGGAAAAGATAGCTGTTTACCTCCTTCACACAAAACAGAGGTGGTTACTTTAGATCTGTTAGAAACAGGCTCAGACAGGAGGGTTGTTTCTGGGTCCCCTTTCTGAGGACAGGGTGTATTGCTAATCCTTATACAGCCCTCAGTTACTCCAGCTGACACCTTACAAAAAACATCTAATACCAATAATCACCTGGGAGACAGAGCTGAGTGACGTGCCGTCAATAGTGAGCAAGGATTTGTCCATTTTAGTTCCAGAATTAGAAAAATTCTGACGTTTTGATGCAAAGAGGGGATGTCTGACTGAAGAATAACTGTTCTCACAACAGCTTCATTTCTTATACCGTTCACTTGCTAAAATATTATTGCACCTTCTGACACAATAATATGTTTCAGTGTATTTGGTTCACCAAACACAAGCACTTCATTGGTGGGAAAAGTAAACGATTAGACCTGTCTTTATATCTCTTTTTAATGGTGGATACTGAGGCACTTCAGGCAAAAATCCTGACGGGGCTAAGAAACCTCAAAACAAAAATGACTGAAGCATAACTAGGTATACAACAGAGAGAAAATACTGCCGTGTAAACATTATATGTTTGGATATCTTTCACTGCGTTCCTGTTAGTGAAACAACTTGCATGATCTTTGTAATGATGCGATAGTGAAGATGAGTAAGTTTATCATGATTCAAATATATCAAACTTCAGACCTCAGCACCTGGATACTGTACATATTTCAAGAAGCATTGAGAACTTCAGCCAGCAGAAAATCTGTTCATGGTGAAAAAGCTTGCCTTTCAAATTCCCTGATTCAGCTGAAGCCCCTTCCTAACCCACTCTGCATCAAGTAAGTGGCATTTAGGCCAGAGACAGCTCTGCACCTGTGCAATGGAAGCCCTGCACACCGTGCTCTCAGGGGGTCAGTAAATGGCCCACCAGGCACAGCAGCTATTTCCACTTAGCTGGTGTGCTTGGATGTGATTTAATATGGATGGTAACACCATCAGCCACCTGTGGCAGGGTCCCGACTGGAGTCACTCACTCCCCTGGCTGTGGGGACGTGCTCGGCACTCATCACAAGAGCAGACTGTACACAGGTGACACTGCCTGCTACAAGAGCTTTATTTTTAGTCAGTGGACTCCTTGAATTCTTGGACTCTTTATTTTAGAAAACTCTTCTGAGCAAGAAGAAACAGCATAAAGGACAGTGTTTGGGGTTTGAAGTGTTTAGTCACTACTGTCCTCAGAAAATTATTGTGAACATGACAAGCTGCTGAACACAAGCTGGCCACCATGGGCTTCAGGTGTGTTACTTCTGTTATGGCAGCCTCTCATTGGGAGAAATAGTCTCAGATAAAGTGCTTCCTCCCACAACACTGGTGTACTTCTCTTGCTTAGACAGTAAGAAATGGGGAAGTAAGATCAGTAGGATCTGCAAGTCAGGCACTAGCCAGCTACCACTGAAAGCCTAAGATGTATGCATCTGGCACTGCCACCTCTGTCTTCCTGTAGTAGCAGGGCTACGAGGTGCTGTTGGTGTTCAGCTGCAGTTCACAGATTAAGAGTCCGGGAGACCACAGACTATAGCACCTGAGGCATTTGCAAGCAACCAGGAAGAGCCATGGGGCTGCAGTGCCCTCCAGCAGTCCCAGAGCCTGAGCTGCTCTGGCATTAGCCAGACTCCAGTGGGACCAAGACTGAGAAAGAGAATTCAGGTTAAAGAGCCCTGCCCCAGCTTACAAAGTCAGAAATGTCTCCAGAGGAACAGAAGCTGACTTGCAGTAGCTCGGATTATCTCCTTTCCCAAATTGAGGACTGACACCACCAAAACAGGCAGTTCGATCCTAGTTTCAATGTGCACACACTGGGTGGGTATTCTCAAGTGATTCAACGCACTCAAATATACTTTACAATTTATTGTAGAACAGCAGGAATGCTCCCACTCTGCAGTGGTATAATTTGTTTTCAGCAAACTGATCTTAGTTTTAAATTAAACCAAGTTTTGCAAATATTTCTTGCTTTAAGTATTTGCTGCCCTCACTGCACTTTCCCTTCATTTCCCTTCAGGCTGAGTATCTTCTTCAAGTAAGAATCACTTCAAGCAAGCAAGAGTATTTTGGGTTGATATGCAGTTTGAGGATATCTAAACAGAACTTTTCAAAAATCTCTAGTGTCCAAGCCTTTTGCTGTCACAGGGATGTTCTCCCACCTGTATCAATCCCTCTCTTCCAGTCCATCCACCATGGAAATTTGAAAAAGCCACAAACACTCCCATGCCATCCTGAAAATATTAAGTCCTATCTACACTGATCACACAGTTCCAAAATAGCAATTAACATTTTCTAGCAAAAAGCAAATCCTCTGGCCAACAACAGTCACATATCAATAGTTTCTAGGGCTGGCAGCTCACAAAAACACACTTCGCTATACCCCTTTCCCCCTCAAAGCTGGGGAAAAATAAACATTAATCATAAGAATGCGTAAGAAAATGTTCAGAAAATAACGTACTAATCTGCTGTGATTTTCTGGTGTTACAGCTGTTTTGTAGTCAGGTGTGGCTTCTGGGTTTGGAAGACTCAAGTAGAAAGGGAAATTTATGTTACACAATATCCATGGACAGGAACCTAAATCACAGAACCTGCTCAGTGTAACTTCCCTTTCATAACTATTACCTGTTACTTATTACAATAATTCAAACTATAAACCAAAATATTCGTCTCTAAAGGTTATTTCTTGGCTGTAGGTTACAATCTCAATCAAAAGACCAGAACTCTGCCTGGAAGATAACTAGAGGCAAGGGAAACAACAAAGCCACATTACTTTCATGAACTGACAAAATGTGAGGCACAACAGATTTTGCTTCTTTTCATGCTTCTTATTTAGGACTCTTGCTTTTCTATAGCTCTAGAATCGGTGATTATGTAGGAATTACAATTCTGATGAGATTTTTCTAAGCTCATCCTTATAGAATAAATTTAGCAAAAATGTATTACAACATTGTTCTTTAAATGCAGCATCTGCTTTCCAAAAACCTTTACAGATAACAAGCTGATGACTTTTTTCTCATGTTCAGTTTACCACTTGATATATTAATATATAAAACCTGAACTGCAGTGTAAAGATAAAGAAGCAACTTGATAAAACGTGGGAGTAATTTAAATAAAGTCATTACACAAATCATTGTATTAGATTTACAGAGGCCAATCTTTTTGTTAAAGAAAAGGACGTCTGTATTTAGCAAATGGCAGAGACAGAGAAGCAGAAAAGATTTGCTGTTACAGACAGCATACACACTTATTAGACAAACTGTAATTGTGCAAAAAAGCTGTAATGAAAGCCCTCAGCCTTCATCTCCAGAGGTACAGCAATCCCACGCTGAAGCTAAAAGCTTCTGCAGCCCAAAGCAGCACACATTTCCTCATCCTCTCTTCTGACCCTCTCTAGCTGGGAGGCACTCACAAAAGCTGATCCTTGCTGTTTCTCCAGGGAAGCCAGTGGATCTCTCCAGCACCCGAGGAGACTGACACTGCTAGCAGCATTTCTCTGCTTTACACCCTCTAATTTATCTGTATGCATACATACCCCTGTCCCTATGCACCCAGCCACACATGTGTGTGTGCTGCAGCAGCTCCTGCTCCACCTGCAGGAGCCAGCTTCATGCTCCTAGCATAAACAGGCTGAATTGATGAGCTAACTGCTAAAACAGGCGCAGGAGGCTTCTGTGAATTTGGAGTATATGACAATGGTATTTTTATTCATGCTTATCTAAAAGCCGTCATTAACGTGGGACTCTGAGCACTGCAGGTGTCAGACTTTCCCACCCCCAGTGGACCTTTCCCTCATTCTTTCTCACGTCATGAGAACAAGGGACAAAAATCACTCACCCACCAAGCCCAGCAAATTTGACACAGCTCAGAGCTGTCTTCAAGCTTGTAATTTCCTGCATTCTCCTGCAAACAAACAATTCTTTTTTATAACAGATGTTAGTTATTGTTTCCTTAACATCAGGGTTACATGCAGTATAATTTGTGCATCTGTAAGACTCATGGTGATATCTCTTTCTTTGTTTGTTAGTGACTAAGTCAAAATGTTTTACTAAGCCTGAAACAAAAGAACTGAGGCAGGAGGTTAAAGCATCAGTGCAGGATTCCTCCGCTCTTTGACTACTATTGGTATTTGAAAAGTACTGAAAATCCTTTGGATACTGCAGATGTAATCAGACAGCCCAGCCTCTTCCTCACACTGAATTTACAACTTCAAGCTGTAGCCTTTACAGTTTGACATCCCTTCAATCCCTTTGCATAACAGAACTGTCATGTATGGTTCACGCTCTTCAAAAGCGAGTCATGCATTCCCACGTAATATAACAGAATTATACTCTGTTATCTTTTGGCTGAGCAGGGCCACATGCTGCCTTGGCCAAAACCAACACTGAGGCAACACAGGATTTCTCTGAAAGGAACAGCATTGCTTTGGCATCTTACAGCCTTCAAAAATCTAGACTGTTTCATAGACACCATCTTCCAGGTGTTCTTGAACCATGGCTCTAGTGTTATCTATCTCAGATGCTTCAACTTTATGTTCTACTAATAAAAGCTTTTCTACAGCTTTAATTATGTGTTTCTACAGACCTCTATAATCTCTGCAAGTGCATTTGTAGGAGTACAGGTGCACAGAAGGATGGCAGGAGATCTCTCTTGCTGAGTATCTTGTTGTATATTAAGCAACCTTTTCTTTGGGGGAATAGGTGGGCAAGGAAGCATGCAAAAGGGAAAAGTGACCTCTCTTTTCTTATTATTATTTTGCTTTCCAATTGCCTTCTTTCACAAAATGCAACAGAACAATAACAGGAGAATAAAATATTTATGTAATTGGAAAGCTTTAGTGTTTCTTTAAGGGAAGCAAAATGTGGAAACTCTTATCTGCTGATTTGCCAACAACATTGAACTTGATCACTGTTCCAGCTGTTTTACACCAATGTTTTTAAGTAGTAGCAATGGAAATGCTGCTGATTTCTGCTCGTGGGACAGTGGAACCAGTCCTGCTGAGGACCTAGCCCCAAAGATGACCTTGATCTATCACCAACTGTAACTCCTGAGCTGGGAGAGGGACAGACAAATGCTGAAGCCAGAAATGGGCACTGCAGCTGAGGAAATCAGAGTGCTTTATTAGTTTCCTGCCCTTGTTAATTTCAAGTCAACAGAGGAAGGGAATTTATGTTCCCACTACAGGCCAAGAGATGCAATTCTAACAACATCAAGTGTTTTTTCTAATTAATATGATTAAAATGCATTTTCTTTCTAAAAAGAAATTGAATATTCAGAGTTTAATAACTGGAAGGAGAATGCATGCTCTAAAAGCCTTCCAAGAAGGCCTTGACAGCTTACTGAACCTAGTTTCCGTAAAAAGTACTTCCTTGCTCTTACTAGAATTGCTACACCATGATATGGAATCCATGAAGGTGAACTTCTCCCTCCCACACCTCTGTCCTGTGCCTCTTTCTCAGACGGATGTCAGATTTCTTTGGAGGCATAAATCCCTGTACAATGTTGCGTGTAAATGATAAAAAATCAACTCCGGTGGTCCTTATACAGTACAAAATGTAAACTTTAAACATTGTCCATTCTTTCCCATTTTCAGGACAACATAATAGAAGTAATTTTTCTGTGAATTACCTGTATCTGAAGTCACAGTTTAGCACACACACACAAATTCATACAAGCACAACACTGATGATTGTTTTTTCCCCTGAAGGCAGAAGAAAAGCAAGGAAGGAAGCTGGCAGGTACTGTTACAACTGGCAGTTGGCATCTTGCAGCGTTAATTTAAGTAGTCACTGCTCCACCCTTTTCGTGGTCTCCAGAAAAAGGAACACAATGGTTGCTTTTTAAATACTTGTGGGGCAATTCAGGCACAACCATGGCACATGCCATACATAGTGATGCAGCTCCTAGCATACCTGCAGTACCTGTCATTTACTATTGCAGTGGGGCATAGAGAAATGAAGTGCTTTACCCCTCTTCACAGAGGGAATCAGTGTCACAAATAAGAATAAAGAACCAGGAATACTGGCCTGTACCTGCAATCACTGAGAATTTTTTTATTCATTGCATCTCCACTGTGCTTCCATACTCAAAAGTCCTTTTATTTCACCACTACCAGCTACCTGCTAACAGTGACACCACTTAAATAGCAAATGATTAAAAAATATTCTCACTGACTCATTTTCCTTAATGAGACAATCAGTCTTATTCAGAGCAGTAGGCCCAGCCTAAATAAACGCACACTTACTGACTGCAACCAAATAATGGCAAATATCATGAACTGATATTATTTTCTTCCAGATTGTTCTTATAAATACAAAAGCAGTTGTCACTTTCCTTGATGAGGCGTGACTGCCTCCGTCCCTGTATTGTGCGGCATGACGCACATGGAGATACTGTTTCCATTACCCTCATTAAGATGCTCGCAGGTAAGCCTGGCCGGCAACTCTGTCAGCCCTTACAGCAACTGCAGGGAATGAATGTTCTGAGTGGTTTTTCAGCTTTCTGAGAATGTTTCTTAATCTACATGACCTACCACACAGTGGAAACTGCATTTATGCAGAAGGAAAATTTAACTCCACCTCAGTAAGCAATTTCATGACAGCAAAGAGGTGTCCCTCAGAGAGCAACAAATTCATTAAGCAGTTCAGATTTTAAAACAAAATTACAATTCATCATGCTGTTTTCTTGGGGGTGGCATCCTTTGGCAGGGAAGAGAAAAGGACCTGGTATGTCACGTAAGACCATATATTGTTTGGATAAAATGAGGAACATGATTTACTGAGCAACTGACATTCCCTGTTCAAATTAATGCTGCTTATAGCCAACATTTTACTAGCTCCAGGTACAGAGAGCAGGGCAGAAGGAATAGCTGGCACTTGCTTCCAGGGCATGTAATGGGAGGCGTGCTGAGGAATGGGTATTGTGCTGTGCCATTGTGTATGTCTTAGAGGATTCTCTATCTTTGGAAAAGGGCAAAGAGAAATGTTTTCACACTACTCAAGCTTCTCAGCACAACTAACATGAAAGAGAGTGACAATAACTACACTAAACAGTGTGGAAATAACAAAAAAAGCCTTTTCTTGAAGCCCAGTTTATGTGTTTAGCCATACCTCAGTATCAAGGATGTGGTTCATTCCTGTGGGAAGTCTATGTGCATGGACAAAGAGCATCCTACAGCAGCTCTCAGGAGAAAGATGTGGGGGTATTGGTTGATAGGAAGCTGGACAGTCTGACCCAGCAATGTCACAGTCCAGAAAGCCAACTGCAAACTGGGCTGCACCAAAGGCAGCGTGGCCAGCAGGGCAGGGGAGGTGAGACCCCACCTGCAGTGCTGTGTCCAGTGCTGTGTCTGCGGCCCAACATGAGAAACATGGACCTGTTGGAGCAAGTCCAAAGGAGGCCTGTGAAGATGATCAGAGGACTGCAGCACCTCTCCTATGAAGACAGGCTGAGAGAGCTGAACAAGAGAAGGCACTGGGAAGACCTTACAACAGCCTTCCAGTGCCTAAAGGAGGCCTATAGGAAAGATGGGGAGGGACTCTTTGTCAGGGAGTATAGCATGAGGGTGAGGGATAGTGATTTAAAACTGAAATAGTACAGGTTTAGATTACATTTTGGGGAGAAATTCTTTACTGTAGGGGTGAGACACTGGAACAGGTTGCCAGAGAAGCTGTGGATGCCCTATTCCTGGATGTGTTCAAGGCTAGGTTGGATGGGGTTTGAGTAATCTGGTCTAGCAGAAGGTGTCCCTGCCCATGGCAGGGGGGTTGGAACTAGATGATCTTTAAGGTACCTTCCAACCCAAATCATTTTATGATTGTATGGATTCTGTGATTCTTATCAATCACACTTTTGGAATTGTTTACTTTTTACTAGCCTTCAAACAAATTTAAATACCAATATAGGTTGTTAGATAATGATGAGATGATATTTATCTTTCTATGGCATTTGAAATACACAAGACTGTGTGCTGCAGCTGGGAACTACATCTTAAACTCTTAGGAGAAAACAATAAAGCCCTGAGACCAGTTCATCTGGGTTCAATGGACTGAATTCAAACCATCAGCTATTTTGAGCAGGACTCTTTTAAAAGCCTTGATAATAAGTTTGTCCAGCAAACTAGACTAGCTATATGAGACACAGACATTTAGGTTTCATCCCAATGTAATTCTGAGAGCCAGGAGAGATGATATAATAACTACTTGTATGGTTGCAGATTACGTGTCCCCAGGGCCCAGCACTGGTAAAGCACATGGGCTGAGAGAATAGGTATCACTGTACTTTGACCTCTGGTGCCAAGAGCAGTTGGACTGAAATAATTCACAGAATTACAGACAACTCATGCCCACATGCTAAAAATTATTTCTTCCTGTAGGAAGAATTTGTTTAATGTAAGGCAGATGGGCTTGTTCTGTAATTTGCCACACAGAAGAGGAAATCCTTAATTCATCAATTTCCAGTTTTCCGCTATCATCACACCACAGGCTTCCTCATTAAGAGGAAGGTGCTGAATCTCTGCCACAGGTGGAGAAAGCTGCATGAGCGATTCTGCTTTACAGTGAATCAAGGCCATTGAATTGCCTAATTAAAGCCGCATTAACAATACAGTAGCAGAGCACTTTACTGCTGCAGAAACCAATATGGTTCATGGAGATGTAGGCTACAAAATTCCTGCTTCCATATGAGCCTGGGAATAAATTAACATATTTCTGATCAAATGCTCTTGTGGGTTTTGGCTGACTTTCTGCCTAAAATTCAAAGAATTATAGCTCACAGCTACAACTTCTGTGAGGTGACCTTAATTTTGCTTTTTTTTGACTTCTGAGTAAAAGGCGTCTTTGTTTCTTCATTTAATCAAGTAAAGGGAATGCAGTGTATTAGTGAAAAATGAATTATCTAGCAATCTCCTGGTCAGGTGCAGTAATAAGTTCAGGCATCTCTGATACCCCAACTATATTGCACATGAGCAATGTTTAGAGTTAGTCACAAGCTAGCAGCACAAAGACGAGCCACTGGCTCATGAGAAAGAGGACAGGAGTGGCAAGAACAACCCTGACTGTGTGGATTAGAATCTCTGGACCACTGAACAGCCCAAGTTGGAAGGGATTTGGAAATAGTATCTGTTCCAGTCTGGAGGTTTTAAACAACAATTTAGACAAACTTCTGCCAAAATTTCCTGAGCTGATTTAATTTTGGAGTTTGGTATATCTTGGAGACCTTCCCCATCCTCAGTTTCCTACATTCCAGGAAAAGAACGCAAAGGGAAGCAATGGAGTGGCAACCAGTATAAACAGAGAGATGCTCCTGCAGAGACTAACTGGAGGAGAAGAGCATCAGTGGTCACATTTCCCTGCACTGCTGTTTGAGTCAAGGCCTAGCTTTTGCTGTGTTTGTGCTGTGCTTAGCACAACAGGCTCCTAGTCCACTACTGCTCTCCTCAGCAGATACTCAGGCTCACATTTCAAGCAGATGACACACGATCCGGATTTTCCCTTTTTGTACTCCCACAGTCCTCACCTCTGTCTCCTACCCCATAATGGAGTTGTACTGCTTCCTTACCACATTCTTTGCTTATGTGTTTTACACACATCTCCCTACCCTTCAAACCCTTGCCCCTTTGAATCAATCAAGTCTCCAACTCACGGATTTTTGTAAAGTTCTCAGTACAGTAAAGCCACAAGTGTTAATTAGGATCTTTAAAGGCTAACATAACTTTTATTCCTCTTATTACTACTAATAAGAACTAAATGTAATGGATTATTTTCTCAGTTGTCCCACTGACAAGTCACTTACATGCACATTACTTCTAGCAATTACAAAATAAGGAAAATAGTTCTGTCTTATCATTACAAAACACTTATCTTCTACCAAAACCTCAAAAGGGAAAAACAGCTGGCTTACAGCTCAGTGGTAATTATTTGCACAAAATAATAAAGAAGGGTGAAGAGAGAAGAAAACTGATCCCCCTTGGTTTACACACCTTTGTCATTACTAGCAGCTTTCCAATATCTGGTTTTAAGCATGTGCCTGCAGTCATACTTTCACAAAGAGCTACTTTGGCAGAGGTTCTTCAGAGTCCCCCACTCTTTACACATACTGATGGAAAGGATGGAATTATGGTTGGTTTGAATGATAATGCCAAGTGCAACTGAACACTAATTTTATAATGAAATTTTAAATATGACAATTACAGTATACTGGAACAACACCTTAAAAAAATAAAGCACACAATGTATAACATCCATATTTTGAACCAATTCCTCCCAAGCACATTTTAAACAAGGAAGTCTAATCTGGTAGACTGGCAAATTCTGCAGTTGCACCTGGAAATGAGCAGCCAGTGCTCACCCCAGAGAAGCAGCACAGTAGCTAAGGAGCACAGTCCTCAGAAGGTATCATCCAAAGTGCTCCAATGGTGAGATGCCTTGGGTTCTGCTGCTGCCTCCCAAGGGGAGCATCAAAATTCCAGATGTGATGCAGACTACATAAACCAGAGACAAACAAGACTGGGAGGAACAAAATGGATGGGCTTGAAGGGACTTGGTAAAATGGCTTAGTGGCTTTGTCTAATTTTTAGCTTCTACAGTTCTGAACCATTGCGTGACTATACAGAAGCTTTGCTTTTCATGTCCTGCAGCACTATGTACAGTACAAAATGTCATAGCATGTCTGATTAGAGTGGCTCAGGACATACATTAATAAATGCTCTCACAGCAGACCAGTACTTCTTTTCACATCAACCTATCACCATAAAAGTGATCAGGGAAAGACCTGGCATGGTCTGACATATTGCTGAGTAGTTTCTATTCTAGACAAATGGAGAATGTGAGAACAAAAGCAATACAATTTTTAAAAAGAGAATGAGAGAGAGCTCAGAATACACAGATAAACAGCCACTCTGTAGGCAGATGATAGTAATGAACAGTGAAACACTAGAGTTTGTCTTTTCCCTTTCAATTAGCAAAGGGAACAAATGCCATCCAAGTGGCTCTCCAATCCTGGCCTTGTTTCCCGTGGCCTGAGCTGTAAGTTTTTTCACTGAAGAACCAAAACTTGTATGCAAATTAGGTATCTCAATGCTTGTTCAGGGGGTGATTTCACAGTACTCAAAGCAAAACGTATGATGAAACATATGGCACCTGAAATAAGTGAAAGCTCCTAAACTGCATAAGCAATGCTGACGGCCAGTGGCCATGAAAGTGGGATTACTGTAGCTTTTGTAACTACAGCACAAAATATTATGGAGGTAATTTTATTACTGACAATAATGAACACACATACAAGAAAAAAAACCAAAATAACAACAGCCAAAAAACCCACACATAAAACCCCAAATGCCTCAGTTCCATTTACTGATCCGAGACTGAATACAAGAGTCTGGTAGGTAAAAACATTATTTTATGGATGGGCACACTTATAGGAGAATATTTAGTGGGGGCAAAAACTATAAAATCATGCTGTGTCATTTTTATTATTTATTTTAGCATATGGAAGGAGCAGATCTGAAGGCACTTATGCAAGATGTTGACTAAGACAGGCTCTAAGATCTACCTTAGTCCCAGACTGAGAACTATTATAATCTACGGCTTGTTCCCCTGTTCTTTTATTTTCCTTTGCTGTTCCTGAGTTGTGCTGGCTCTTGGATAACATGGTTCCAAGCCAATATTTCCATCTCCTCTTTAACAAAATTATTCATACAACCTTGTCATCTTTGACTTGTCATTGCTCTTCTGCTACACTTACTACTGCCAGCTGGGTGGCTCCCTGCATCTTAGCAGCAGAGACCACCTGAGTTAGTGGGTATTTCTCTGACTCAGGCTGTAGGGGACAAGCTATCACAGTGTTTCCCTGGGGCATCGTGAAGGAATATGCCTGGGATGATGGAGAGCAGTGAATAAGTGGTGGAAGGCTGCGAGAAACACCTCTTGGCTTTTCCACGGCAGCCTTCCCCACAAGTCCCCATAAAAAGGATGGAGAGACACACAAACTGCAAACAGTAAGAGCAGGAATAGGGGACCACATTGCTGGATGTCAATATCTGCATTAGAACATGGCAAGTAAATGCATATAAATGTATCCAATTATACAGGTAAATATTGAAAGAAATCAGGAGGAATCCATGTTCTTACTTTTGACGCCTTGCTATACCTTGTCTGCTCCCCATCATTTAACTTGTGTTTTGTCTAAACACTGAAATAAGGATGAGTTTTATGTGTTATGAACAAAACTTTGATCTCAGCCACCCCATCTTCCAGCTGCTTGCAAAACAACAAGTACCTGCACGGACCACTAACAACTGCTCAGCTCCAAGCCCATGTTACTGGGAGGGAGCTCACTTCTCCCCTTCATCAGGAGAACACCTCAGATAAATGTGAAAATGCATCATCTACATTTTTATTTCCAGCTCAAAATTATGAACTAATACATGGAGCAACATCAGACAGATTTCCCTGACTAACACTAGCAAATATATGAATTTACATCTGTATTTAAACCTGAAGGCGAACTGAAACATTGCTATTACCAGCAAAATAAAAAGCCCAGATGCGATGATAATATCCTAGACTTCACAAAAGGAAACAGGGGCAGAAGGATTTTTCTATTTACTTGGAAAGTGGACATTATACTTTTTTGACACTGCCTGTGAACCATGAGAAAAAAATAATGATTGGATAAGTAGTGATTTTAAGCAAGACTGCTGCATTAAAGGACACATGCTGAGCCAGTGATGGATTTTACTGCTAAAAGGATTGGAAGCTCTTAGTGGATTGTTAAAACGCTATTACAAAAATTGTTTAGAGGGCTACACTCTAGAGATGTAAAGTCATTACTTGTACATACCAATGAGTCTCAAGAGTGCACACAGATGTGCACAGAGTACTTTAATATTGTGGTGGTTTGCTGTGGTGAATGTAGCGTGTAGGTCCACTTAAAAGCAGTAAAAGCCTATTCAGTACCTTGTGTGAAACAAGTCTTTACAGGCACACCTACATGGATGTGACTTTAAATAAACAAGCTTGACTTCAATCTTGGAATGGGATTGCACACCACAAAACTCTGCAAACTTGATATCCTGCCCTGCATGGCACCAGGAAGCTTTCTAGTGTTCACACTTTTCCATCACCCATCTCTACACCAAAATGATGACAGTCCTTGCTGATGGGGCCTTCCTAATGATCCTTAAGAACAGAAAAGAATACATAGGTATATAAAATTCAAAGACAAGAAGCCTCTAGGAAAAAAAAAAAAAAGGTGCATTTATGACCTGCATGATTGAGAGAAGTTCTCACTCAGTGCCAGGCATCTGGTTTCAGCTGCCAGCCTGTGTACCCAAAGGGGTGGGTCACAAATGCCAGATGCAAGACATCAAACTTCTTGTGGAAGCAAGCTATTTTTAGTAGCACTTTGAAGTTCAAGAACAGTGATATGATTCCAAATCTACCTCCATATTTGGTACTCTGACTGTCAGCTTCTGCACAGTGGTGATATAGGGAGTGGTCCAAACATGCTGACATCTCTGCCACCCCTTGAAGTGGTCACAGACAAGTAAAAAAGGAAAGACAGCTTGGGGAAAACTGGTATGCATCTGGTGGTGTAATAAATACATATTATAA